>JAVCKV010143946.1:0-156281 GCA_032274145.1 Herpochondria borealis | reverse complement strand
ATCCAGAATAAATATTTATTAGCTTTATGTATTAAGCGTATCTTTTAGTTTCTTGTTAGCTACGCTTCAGCTGAACTAAGGATAACTCTTTATTACTCTAAATGTCAACCCTTATTACTCAGATTTTCCTTATAAGGATGTAGTTTTCCAAAGAAATTAAAAATATATTAAAGTTAGTCTATAACACTTTCTGAAAAAAACCTTTATGAGGTATTTTATCTCACTTAATATGAGATGATAAAAATATCAGGGCATTTTTTTCTTTTAAATACAAAAAAAATACACATTTATGAATATAATAAAGAACTATATTCTTTTCTTGTTAATGAAAACGAAGTTTTTTCTTTTTTTTTCTTTTAACAATTACTTTTATAGGATTTTTGATTTTCGTATTTAATAAAACTATGTTACAACTTAATTTTGTTTCAGAAAATTAGAAGATTATTTATCTTTAAATATATTTAATTCTAGGATTAAATTTAATTTAAGCTAAATTAAAAGTCATAGAAATATAGAAAAGGATTCACAATAAATATATAAATTTATGAAGTATTCTTTTTTTTATAACTGTGTAATAGTATTCTCAATAAATTATTTATATTGCAAAATAATACGTAACATCATATAACAACTTTTAGAATTTTTATTCTAAATATAAAAAAGATTATACTGCATGCCCTAGTTTTTTACATAAATCTAAAACGTATTTTTCTTAATTAGTTAGAAACTTCGATATGCAGTTTGAAAATGAAAATGATTTATTGATAAGTATATAATATAAAAAATGTAGTCTTGTTATTTTGATTAAGTCTTATTGTAAAATTTGCTCTAATGATCACAATTACTTTAAATCTAGCTTTGTTTATTTATATCTTTAATCTCATCTATCTTCCTGATTTAAATTTTAATCATCAAGCTTATTTATTATATACTTACTAATGAAACCTTACAAAAATATCTTTTTGAAAAACTTAGATACATCATTTCATTTTTTTTAGGTTTATTAAGTCTTTTAAATAAAGTAGTTGTAAAATCTGTGTAAATAAATCATTATTTTTTACTTCAACTATATTATTATATACTTGTAAGCTATATTTATTAAATTATACAATTTAATATTCTATTTTAAAATAAATGTTGCGAAGCTACTTTCTATTGTTCAATTATTTACTTTAATGCAGGAGAACTTATGATTAGTGATAGCCAAATTTTTGTTGCAATATTATTTGCTTTAGTGTCTGCAGTTTTAGCAATCCAGCTTGGAGCTAAGCTATACGATTAGTTTTTTCTTAATTAAGAACTAATAACTAGTATGTTCTAATTTGATTTGATATTTGCCTCATATAACTGAAGTCTCAGTGAGTATATATAAAAGTTTTTCACTAAGAAATTTCTAATTTTATTTTGAGGTTGATATCTTTTTTAGTATTCAATATATTAAGTCTGAAAGATTTTTTACATTAATTAAAATGAGTTGTATAGTAGTAATTGTCGTCGTTATATAAATATATAATTATTTCTGAAAAATACTATAATCTAGTGAGTACTACAACCAATTCAATTCGTCCGGTTTTTCCTTTTACAGCTATAGTAGGACAAGAAGAAATGAAGTTAGCATTAATTTTAAATGTTATTGATCCTAAAATTGGTGGTGTTATGATTATGGGTGATAGAGGGACTGGAAAATCAACTACTATTAGAGCTATTGCAGATTTACTCCCAAAGATTCCTGTCGTAAAGGATGATCCTTTTAATTCACATCCTACAGACTGTGACCTTATGAGTGACTTTATACAAGAACATTTAAAAAAGGGGCAGGATATTAATATCTCTAATATAAATGTTCCAATGATTGACTTACCTTTGGGAGCTACTGAAGATCGTGTCTGTGGAACCATTGATATAGAAAAAGCTTTAAATGAAGGCATTAAGACTTTTGAACCAGGATTATTAGCAAAAGCTAATCGAGGTATTCTATACGTCGATGAAGTAAATTTATTAGATGATCACTTAGTTGATATATTGTTAGATTCAGCTGCTTCAGGTTGGAATACAGTAGAACGTGAAGGTATTTCAATTAGACACCCAGCTAGGTTTGTACTAGTGGGTTCAGGTAATCCTGAAGAAGGAGAACTACGTCCTCAACTTCTTGACCGTTTTGGTATGCATGCAGAAATCCGGACAGTTAAAGATCCCTCACTTCGAGTTCAAATTGTTGAGCAGCGGAGTCAATTTGATCGGGATCCATATAATTGTATTGATGAATGGCAAGATAAGCAAAAAAATCTTAAAGCGCAGATCTTAGAAGCGCAAAAATTGTTAGTAGAAGTGAATATTGATTTTTCTTTAAGAATGAAGATCTCACAAGTCTGTGGAGAACTAGATGTGGATGGTTTAAGAGGGGATATTGTTACAAACAGAGCCGCTAAAGCTTTAGCTGCTTACTCTGGTAAAACTAATGTAGATACTAATGACATAAAGAAAGTAATTAAATTATGCTTGAGGCATCGCTTAAGAAAAGATCCTTTAGAAACAATAGATTCAGGAACAAAAGTTACACAAGTAGTAGATAGAATCTTTGATTCTATATAATGCATAGGCCCAGTAGGATTTGAACCTACATTAGAGACTTAGAAGGTCCCTGTCCTAATCCCTTAGACGATGGGCCCTATTTTTAGGTTATTAGTTTAAGACATTGCTGCAGATTGGGCGGTACTGGACTTGAACCAGTGACCACCTGCTTGTAAGGCAGGCGCTCTACCACTGAGCTAACCGCCCCGCATAGAATCACTATAGTTTATTAGCTTAAAAAAAGCAATTCTTTATTCTTTTATTTATTATATGTTCTAGAGAATATTTTAACAAACAAATAAGAAGCTATCAGTATTATCGCTTTAAAATTTAATGACTATCTTTCAAGTTATATTGCCACTATGGTTAGATAAATTATCTCAATTATTAAAGTTAGTATATAAAATATTTATATCTAATTATACATGTAAAAGATATAAGTTTCACTTGATGCACCAAATTAGTATTATTGGTATTAGTTCTTTAATGATTGTTTTGTTAACAGCCTTTTTTATTGGTATTGTTTTTACACTTCAAGTCGCTAAAGAGTTAAATGAACTCCATTCTACAAAATTAGTAGGATCTGTTTTGACTTTAACATTTCTAAGAGAGTTGTGTCCAGTATTAACAGCTGTTATTGTTACAGGTAGAATTGGTTCAGCTTTTACAGCTGATCTAGCTACTATGAAAGTAACAGAGCAATTAGATGTACTACACGTTTTAAATACAAATCCGGTTCACTATTTACTTATGCCAAGAATTTGTGCTTGTGTATTAATGATGCCCATCTTAAACATTTTTTCTTTAGCTACGAGTCTTGCAAGTGGTATTTTGACAGCATCTAACTTATGTGGCATCTCGCCTACTATTTTTTTAGCTTCTTCTTCAATCTCTTTTACAGGGCTTTGTCTATCGTCGATCAAAGCTTTAGTTTTTGGTTTCCTATTATCATTAATTAGTTGTTCTTGGGGACTATTTACTACTTTTGGTGCAAAAAGTATTGGTGCTTCTACAACATCTTCAGTTGTTACAAGTTTACTAACGATTTTTATTGCCGATTTTTTTTTATCATATTTTATGTTTTATTACTTTCAATAATTTTCATTGTTTTATAGTAATAATTTATTTTATTTATTTATATGAAAGTTCATTTAAAGTTGTATGACAAAAAAACATTATCTAATTTCTGATATAAGATTCTTGGTTTTTGTTACACTAGTTACCTCACTATTAGTTGCAAGCTTGACTTTTCTATCACTTACTAAAATTCAAGAAGATATTCTTTTAACAGACGTACAACTTATCAGTGATGTTAATTATATCTTAGTTCAACCTTTCTCGATATCAAGATTGCACAAACGGTCTCTTACATTATCACTAGAATCATTATATCTCAATAGACCAAGAATTGCTTATTATTTATTACTAGAATCAAAAGGAACAGTTTTTTCAAGATTGCCAGAATTTGTATCTAATTCTAATGCTATAGATAATTATTCAAGAATAAAAGAGAGAGTAAAACGTAGTCATCAAAAAGCTTATATTAGTCATTCAGTTTTTCATGATAAGCGAGTAGTTGATATTTTTATACCTGTTAGTGATTTGACGCAATACTATTCTGAAGTACAACTAGGTATTTATTACGATCCAAGTATTACTATTCAATTATTGTTAATTAAGAGTATAAGTATCATTGTTTTTGTTTCTATATGGTTTACTGCGATACTTTCTATATTTATTAATAATTTATCTGTATACAGATCTATTGATATTTTAAGCAAAGGTATCCAAAGTATTGCATTAGGAAACTTTAATAAAAGAATTATAAGTAATGATAAAAGCAGATTTAGCAATTTATTACTTGATTTTAATGAAATGGCAAAACGATTAGATATTTATGAAAAAAATAATATTCAAAATTTGATTCATGAAAAATCAAAATTGGAGACTCTTGTTTCAGTGATTGCAGATGGAGCTATATTACTTGACAAAGAACTCAGAATTGTTTTTGTCAATAAATCTGCAGCCAAAACTTTCCAATTTTTGCGTTCATGCATTAGAGGGACGCATATTTATATTTATTTTCCGGATTTTATTAATAAACAGTTACTTCCAATATTAAACCAAATATTACAAACAAGCCAATCCGGGACAAACTTGTTAGTGCAAAATTCTTTCAATGTTCATATCTATGATAATTCTTCGCAAATATTCCAATTTATTATTACACATACTATTGATCATGAAAGGCAAGCTTTTACGGGTATTGCTATTATTATTCAAGATATAACTAAGCAAGTTGGCTTAAATGAAGCTAAAAATCAGTTTATTAGTAATGTATCTCATGAATTGCGAACTCCACTTTTTAATATTCGATCATTTTTGGAAACTTTATCTGAGTATCAAGATTATCTTACTAGTAAGCAGCAAAAAGAATTCTTAGAAATAGCTAATCAAGAAACTCTAAGATTAACTAATTTAGTCAATGACGTTTTAGATCTATCTCGCTTAGAAGCAGGGTTTGTTGATCTTCTTGAAAGAGTTGAAATTTTTGATCTGATTCCTTCGACAATTCAAGCTTCAAATTTACGAGCTTGCCGGCAAAATATAGGACTATCTTTAAGAATTTGTCCAAGTATTAGTAGTGTACATGGTTACCCAAGTTTAATTATCCAAGTTATTTCTAATCTAATTGGTAACTCTTTGAAATTTACTAAACCAGATGGAAGGATTACTGTAAAAGTTTATCCACTCGAATCATATAATAATATTCATTATATACTTCCAAGTAAAATACGAATCGAAATTATTGATGATGGTGGAGGTATTCGAAAACAAGATCAAGATCGTATTTTTGAGAGGTTTGTTCGCTTAGAAAACAATGTTCATACCTTAAATGGTACGGGACTCGGCTTATCCATCGTTAAAAATATTATTGAACAGCATGATAGCCAGATATGTTTATATAGTGAGATTGGAGTAGGTAGTAGTTTTTGGTTCGACTTGAATGTTGCAGAGAGTAATAATTAACTAATAAGTTTCCTTTTTCCTTCAAAAGAGTATAAGGTAAATAGGTTTTAGGGTTTATCTTATTAATATTTTTATGTATTAATAGAAATATCTATTAACTTATCCTATAAAATATACTTATACAGCAGCTTATTAATTAAGATTACTAGTTATAATATATAATAAGGTATATTAACTGAACTGATAATCCTTTCAGCAAGTCTTTTTTATCATAGACTTTCGCTGATTAATATCCGCTCTATTAACTTAACCTTCAATTAAATATTGAGCACTAAGATTGTAGACATCAATTTTGAATCACTTACGTTACTTGATAATGTTAAGTTAATTATTATTTCATTAATTCTTATTTTTTTTGCAGGAGGTAGATATCATGTCAGGAGGATCCACAGGAGAACGTCCCTTTTCTGATATTATTACAAGCGTGCGTTATTGGGTTATTCATAGTATTACTATACCTTCTTTATTTGTAGCAGGGTGGTTATTCATCAGTACCGGTTTAGCTTATGATGTCTTTGGAACGCCACGCCCTAATGAATATTTTACGCAAGATCGACAACAGGTACCATTAGTAAATGATCGTTTTAGTGCCAAACAAGAGCTTGAAGACTTAACTAAAGGAATTTAGCCAGGAGACTTTTTTATGAGTAGAGGTAATACAAATCAGCCCATTTCTTACCCGATTTTTACATTTAGATGGCTAGCAATACACGGATTAGCAATACCTACTATATTCTTTTTAGGTGCTATCACATCTATGCAATTTATCCAAAGATAGGAGATTATTATGAGTGGTCCTAATCCAAACAAAGAGCCGGTAGAGTTAAATCGTACTTCCTTATTCTGGGGACTATTATTGATCTTTGTGTTAGCAGTTTTATTCTCAAGCTATTTCTTTAACTAAAGATGTACTAAATATATGCTTAAGCGTAATTCTTTGAGAGTAAGTAAACAATATATTATAGGAGTTGTAAGTAAATGGCAGGTACAGGAAGAGTTCCTTTATGGTTAGTTGCAACAGCAGGTGGAATAGCCGCAATTACTATTTTAGGTATTTTTATTTATGGTTCTTATTCTGGGATAGGATCTTCTTTATGACATACATTGATAAAAATATAGCTATTTAACAAATACTTTGAGTTTTAAATGAAGCCGCTTTGCAATTTATCTATATAGAAATTAAAAAGCGGCTTATAATTATGGTTATAATTTACTATTGATATAGTATTAAGCAATACTTTCTTGTTCTATATAAAGGAATAGAAGAGCCATTCCTAGTCCAGGAAGAACGATTCCAACTAATGGTACTAAGATTGAAGGTAAATATGCTGCTGTCATAGTTTAAAGCTGTTTTTGTAAAATAGATTATTCATTTATATTATAGACTAAACTTTATTGTCTACTACTATATATAGTATTGTATAAAGTATTTAAAATATCGACAATATAAATATTGTAAAATTTAATACTTTAGTATTCTGATATCTTAACTTTTATATGTTACATAAATAAGGAGTACAATATGACAAGCCCAGAACAACAGCCTACATTTGCAAGTTTAGAAGCAATGCGTAAATTTTCTGAAATTTATGCCAAACGTACGGGAACTTTCTTTTGTATCGATTCTACTGTAACTGCAGTAGTGGTAGAAGGTTTAGCAAAGCATAAAGATAAGTATGGAGCACCTCTTTGTCCATGTAGGCACTATGAAGACAAAAAAGCAGAAGTTCAAGGTACTTACTGGAATTGTCCATGTGTGCCTATGAGAGAAAGGCAAGAATGTCATTGTATGCTTTTTTTATCTCCAAGTAATGAATTTGCTAGTAATTCCCAAAAAATTTCTAGCAAAATTCTATCTGATGGTGTAAATTGAAGTAAATTATTCTACTAATATTATTTTGCAAGAAAAAAATTCTAATTTTTATGATATCTCTAGAAGATTTTACAGAATATAAATAATCTATATTCTGTTACATTTAGTTCAAGGCTCTTTACCAAAGTTTTTAATGTATTAAAGATTTCCGCGTTTGAATGATAGCAATATTATTACTGCTGGCCCAACTAATACAATGATTGCTAGTGATGTCAGTTGCCCTATTACTTGCCAATTAATCATACCTTTTCCCTCATATTTATTCTATATTTTAATATATACTTACTTTTATTATACTTGTCTACATATCTTATATGTATATCTGATTCATAGTAACAGTATATTTATTTATGTTAATACATTATATTCGAGTAAAAAAAATATTACTAATAGTATAATACTTTACTCATGACAAATAGTTTCTAGCTTTTCTTGTAAAGCTTTGCTATTATAAAGTTCTATTATAATATCAGTTCCACCAATGAATTCATTATTTATGTATACTTGAGGAATTGTAGGCCATTTAGAATATTCTTTAATTCCTTCTCTTATTTTATTATTACTGAGTACATCAAAGGTTTTATACTCTGTATTTAAACGATTGAAAATCTGTATTACTGTATTTGAAAATCCACAACGAGGTTGTTCTCTTGAGCCTTTCATAAATATTATAATAGGTTGATTACTAATAATGTTTTCAATCTCAGTCTGTAAAAATAAGTCCATTTATGATTTTAAATAATGCAATAGTTTAATATCCATAAGTTTATCATGCTACTAATTTGTTTGTTTAGATATCTTAATGTTTTAAATTAATCATAGCGTAGATATATCCATTGACTATTCATTTTTATTTGGAAGCTTTTATAGTAAATATCGTAATTTATTTTATTCCTTAAAAATTTAATAATTTTAGAAATGATTGTATTTTCACAATGTATATGCATATTATGTTCTAGAAATAGCTGTATTACTCTTTCTTGTATTGATTTATGTTGTTGCAATAACTTGCGATGATTTATTGCCATAATGTAGGGATGCTTAATATTTAAATATAATTTAATCGCATTTTGTTTTAAGTAGTCACTATCTGAGTTTATATAATCAAGAAATTTGCTTATATGTATTTCAAGTTGAGGTTGAAAATATAATTTTATATAAGGTATCATTTCTTGTCGTATGCGGTTTCTTGTTCTGTTATAAAATAGATTTGTATTGTCAGACCAAATCGGTAGACAATAATATCTACAAAACCATGATATTTCTGTTCGTCGTAAGTTCATCAAAGGTCTTATTAGTTGTTGATTATCTGTAAGCTTACGATTCCATATAAGACTATTGAGATTATCAGGTTTGCTCCCTCTCAATATATTCTGAAAAAATGTTTCTAGTCTATCATTACTACTATGTGCTGTAGCTATAAAAGTATAATTATATTTGGTTGCTGTATCTAAAAGTATTTGATACCTAATTTCTCTAGCTTTATTTTCTGAATAACTATTAGTTTGTATTTGATAAAAATATGATTTGTACTGGAGTGCACTAATTAAGTTAACAAGGTGCTTTGTATTTTTTACAGTATCTTCCCTCCATTGATGATCTATATGAATAATACTTATTTTCGAATAAAGTTTGTTGGGGGTATCTAAAATTAATTTCATTAAACATAGTGAGTCTTGGCCACCAGATATAGCAACTAAAATAGATGGTTTTTTTTTAACCCACATTTGGAATTTAAATTTTTAATAAACTGATCATGTAAAAAAGTACTCATAGTTGATATTAATTAGTTAATTTAAATCTGAAAATAAAAAAATATGACTATAGTCTTGATATTCTCTTTTAGCTATGTTTATATTATAGCAGAAGGGTTGCTAACTCAATGGTAGAGTACTCGGCTTTTAACCGAATAGTTCCGGGTTCGAGTCCCGGGCAACCCAATTAATTTGAATATATTTTTATTATATCTAATAGTATTATTACCAATAATAATATTCTATTTTTACTTTTACATGACAACTATTTCCCAAGTTTTAAATTCATCAGAGATAAAATGTTCGTTAGTACCATTTATTATGGCTGGAGACCCAGATCTAAAAACAACAGAAAAAGCAATTAAAATTTTAGATAATGAAGGAGCTAATATTATAGAGATTGGTTTACCTTATTCTGACCCTTTAGCTGATGGACCTATTATACAAGAAGCTTCAAAGAAAGCACTAGCAAGAGGTGTTAATACCGATCAAGTGTTCGAATTATTGTCTAGGATTGTCAGTACTATAAAAGCTCCACTTGTACTTTTTACATATTACAATCCTATACTTGCCCGTGGACTTGAACAATTCATGAAGGATATGGCTAAAGCAGGAATTCAAGGTTTAATTGTACCTGATTTACCTCTTGAAGAAGTAGATTATATTATTTCAGTCTGTCAAAAATATGATATAGAGTTAATCTTATTAGTGACTCCTATAACACCTGCTAATCGAATTGATAAAATTTTATCTAAAGCGCAAGGGACACTATATATAGTGAGCTCTACTGGCGTAACTGGTTTACGACAAGAGATAAAGCAGGAAATGGAGTTTTTTATCAGTTCCATTAGAGAAAAAAGTAATCAGAATTTAATTTTAGGTTTTGGTATCTCTACACCAGACCAGGTCAAGGTAATCTCACAATGGAATATAGATGGTATAGTCATGGGATCAGCATTTGTAAAATGCTTATCAGTTGATGACTGTCAACAAGGACTAAGTCAACTACGCTCTTTTTGTTGTATTATAAAAGATAGTTTCTCTTAATAAGTTAAATACCCCCAGGGGAATTCGAATCCCCGTTACCTCCGTGAAAGGGAGATGTCCTAGGCCTCTAGACGATGGGGGCTTAAGCTTTAATATGTAATCTGCCAGATCACTATAGCTAATTTCTCTTAATATGTCAACTACTATAAGAAGTTTCTTATTTTATTTTGAAGCATAATTTTCAGAATCTGTATCTATAACTAATTTAGATCTCATTATTAAATAGACTACTGTTTCTCTAATATATGTAATCATATTTAAAAATAATGAGAAAGCTTCATTTTTGTATTCAGTTAATGGATCTTGTTGACCATAACTCCTCCAACCAATTGATTCTCTAAGATTAGACATATCTTCAAGATGTTCTTGCCACGCTTTATCTATTTGCTGTAGAAGATAATATTTTTCGAGCTGTCTAATCAAGCCAGGACGTAGTTGTTCTAAGTATCCTTCTCTAAGGTCATAAGTTATTCTAAGTTGTTCATATAAAAATTGCTTAATTTCTTCAGTATCTAAATTTTTTATTTCATTTTTATATAGCTGTGTAGGTACATTTAAAATAGCCTGAGCTTTTTTTAATATATTAATATTTTTGTTCTCATTTTGTTTTTTACTATTACTTGATGCCAGCTGAAATAGTACAATTTCGTCAATTGTACTTTCACCATATTCTATAATACAATCTCTAACATAATTAGAACCTAAAATTCTACTTCTTTCTGAATAGATAGCTTGTCTTTGAATATTAAGCACTTCATCATATTCAAATAATTGTTTCCGAATATCATAATAATAAGATTCTACTTTTTTTTGTGCATTATCTAGACTATTACTAAGAATCTTTGACTCAATTGGCATATCATCTTCTATGTTGAGAGTTTCCATTAAGCTAAGTATCTTGTCTCCTCCGAACACTCTTAATAAACTATCTTCAAGACTCAAGAAAAATCGTGACGAACCAATATCACCTTGTCTACCTGCTCGTCCACGTAATTGATTGTCAATACGCCTTGATTCATGACGCTCAGTACCAATAACATGTAGACCACCTAGTTTTATAACTTTGTTGCGATTATCGTTGAATAGTTTATCGTAAGTCTTAATTAGTTCTGTATATGTAGCTCTAAGAATTTCAGCCATTTGGCTCGAAGTCTTTGTTTTAGTAAGGGATTCTTCAACATATAATGCAAGTTGATTAGAGTTTTTTATTTTTTTTAAAATTGCATTATTTTCAATATGTATAGAGAGTTGGCTAAAGATTTGTGTGATGTGATTTATATCAACTTCTGACTGTAGCTCATCTTGTATTGTATTGCTATCAAATATCATTTCTTTTAAGTAGGAAATGAGAAGTAGTTTGCTTACTTGTGCTGGATTGCCACCTAAAATAATATCAGTTCCACGTCCAGCCATATTTGTCGCAATAGTTATAGCATTTAATTGACCTGCCTGGGCAATAATGGTAGATTCTTTTTCTACATTTTCAGGTTTTGCATTTAGTAATTTATAAGGAACTTTATACTCATCCAAAATTTTAGCTAATAATTCAGACTTTTCTACATTAGTAGTGCCAATTAATGTTGGCCGACCAATTTGGTACATATCGTAGCATTCATTAGCTATTGCTAACCATTTATCATATTCTCTTTTATAGACTAAGTCAGGTAAGTCTTGTCTGATACAGGATTTATTTGTTGGGATTTCCATTACATTAATATGATATATTTTATCAAATTCTGTTGCTTCAGTTAACGCAGTACCTGTCATACCTGATAACTTCTCATATAATAAAAAAAAATTTTGATATGTAATGGATGCTAGCGTCTGATTTTCTTTTTGAATAGTAACATTTTCTTTTGCTTCGATAGCTTGATGAAGGCCATCACTCCATCTCCGTCCTGGCATAATTCTGCCAGTAAACTCATCAACAATAATTATTTCTTCATTTTTTACGAGATAATGTCTATCTTTTAGAAACAGTTCTTTTGCTTTTAATCCATTAGTAATATGTTGTGCCCACGGATCCTGAATTTGATAAATGTTGGAAATTTGAAGATAGTTCTCACAATATGCTATACCTTCATCAGTTAATATAACACTTCTATTTTTTTCATCAACTTCATAGTGAATTGTATTGATCAATTCGCAGCATAATAAATTACTTGCATTATATTTTGTAGTTGCAATTTGGGATGGCCCAGAAAGAATTAAAGGTGTACGTGCTTCATCTATAAGAATAGAATCAACTTCATCAATAATACAAAAAGAAAACTTTTTTTGTACGATATTTTCTTGATGAATTGCCATATTATCTCTTAAATAGTCAAAACCAAGTTCACTATTTGTTATGTAGATAATATCTTTAGCATAATTTTGCTTTCTGATGTCAGCAGTCATATTTTGTTGGACTAAGCCAACTTGAATATTTACTTTACTATATATTTGTTCAACCCACTCCGAATCTCTTTTAGCTAAATAGTCATTTACAGTAACAATATGAACAGAATTGCCACTGAGACAATTTAAATAAGCAGGAAGAGTTGCAGCAAGGGTTTTACCTTCTCCTGTTTTCATTTCTGCAATATTTCCTTTATGCAGTATGATTCCTCCTAAGAGTTGGACATCAAATAATGAAACTCCTATTGTTCTACGGCAAGCTTCTTTAATACTAGCAAAGCTTTCCGGTAATAATAAATCTAAATCATTACATTTAATAAATTTTTGTCTTAGATATTCTGTTTGATTTAACAACTTATTATCTGACCAATTTTGCATATCTTGAGCAAGTTCATTGATCATTTTTATAGTTGATTTATACTTATTGAATGTGCGATATTTTTTGTCAGAAAAAAGATTAAGCATATATATTGGTATTAAAAAAGATTGATGTCTTTGACTAAATATGGAGAAAATATCTCATTTATAATAAGGGCTGGAGTATGATCAAAGTAAAGTAAGTATGATCTTCCCCAGAGTAAACTTTTCTCTCCAAAACCTGACTCTATTTGTTTACAGTATCCACAGTAAATTTGAATTAGTTCTCTATGAATATTAATTTCATTGTCTATAAGTACTTGACCAATTGGCTGACACGACTTGAATTGTAATGATTGCTTCGGTTCAAGCCAATAAGATTGTGCAAAGATTAATGCTTGATTATTATTCATTAACCAAACTTCACGTTTTGTTTTATTGAATTCTTTAAGTGAGTAAGAACTTCTATTTCTTTGCATTGTTCTTTTACTTACAATAAGCTTAATCTGCACTTTCTTTTTTCTCAAGATATTAATATTTCGTGTTAATGATCCATCACTAGTTAATAAAAGCTGCCACTCTTTAGGTATGAAATTATCTAAGTTATCATGGAAGATATTTTCAGTCTTTTGTATACTAGTACTCCAAGTTTTGATGAAAGTATAATCAGCTCTGTTTAATGTATCGTTTAGTTTCATTATACTCTAGAAAAGTTTAGCACTTAATTTTTTGTATTATTTTTTCTAATAATGATCGTCCTGTCATCTCTATTGGTAATTGCAAATTTAGTATATCAATAATAGTAGGAGCAATATCTATAAGAGACCCATTGTTTCTTAAACTTATATTAAAAGTATCTTTTTCATTATAGTAAAGACTATGTTTACTTGGTATAAACATAAAAGGTACAAGGTTAGTAGTATGTGATTTGCTTGGTTCCTGATTACTATCTTTCATATGTTCAGCATTGCCATGATCTGCAGTTATTAAAAGTGTTCCATTAGCTATATTTACAGCTTCTATAATTTCACTGAGACATTTATCTACTTTTTCTATAGCTATAACTGTACTTTTGAAGTTACCTGTATGACCAAGCATATCTGGATTTGCATAGTTTACTATAATTAGAGAGTATATTCCTTTCTGTATTGCGGAAATAAGACTATTAGTAATTTGTTCAGCAGACATTTCTGGAGTTTCATCATATGTTTTTACTTGTGGACTAGCTATTAGTTCTCTATCTTCTCCTAAGAAAGGTTCTTCTACACCTCCATTTAAAAAATATGTAACATGAGCATATTTTTCTGTTTCTGCTATTCGAAGTTGTCTTAAATTATTTTGTGCAACTATTTCCCCTAAAAAATTACTTTTGACTAATGGTTTAAATGCTAATGGAATGTTTAAAGTTGAGTCGTATTGTGTAAATGTAGCAATCTCAACATCTATTAGTTTTTTTGTTTTAAATCCTCTAAAGTGATCTTTTTTTAATGCCTGTACTATTTGTCGCATTCTATCAGGTCTAAAATTGAAAATTAAAACTCCATCATTATCTTCTATCGCACCTTGTTTAAGTCTAGTAGGTATAATAAACTCATCAGAAATATTATTTTGATAACATTTTTTAATAAACTCGAACGGGTCTATAGATTCATTAGTTATATTATTCGTTAGAATATTATAGAAAGCTTCTGTACGAGTCCATCTACAGTCTCGATCCATTGCATAGTACCTACCACTGATTGTGCAAATTTGCCCTAAATTAATTTTTTTTATATGATTAATTATAGTTTTAAGAAAGTTGGTTAAACATTTTGGTTTAGTATCTCTACCATCTGCAATAAAATGAATACATACTTCTTCTACTTTATTAGCTTTAATAAGGCTTAATAGAGCTATTAAATGTAAAATATGAGAATGTACACCACCATCTGAGCAAAGCCCTATCAAATGTAGTTTAGAATTCTTTTGTTTAATGTTATAACAAAGAGTATTAATTGTTTTATTCTTTAGGAAAGTATTATTTTGAATAGAAGTAGAAATTCTTACTAAATCTTGTGGTATTATACGACCGCTTCCTATTGAAGTATGTCCAACTTCGGAATTACCTACTTGTCCTTCAGGTAAGCCTACTCTAAGACCTGATGCGCTAAGTTTAGTTGTAGGAAAATTGGATTGTAAATAGTCTATATTTGGTGTCTTTGCGGTATAAATAGCATTGCCCTGAATGTCGTCGCTGTGTCCCCAGCCATCAAGAATAGTTAATATTACTGGTTTGATACTTGGTTTTTTCATTTAATATAGTAAAATTTTAATACAGGAGATATCTATCATCATAATATAATGATGATTCTTACAGATAAAGTCTAGCTTTATTCTTAAATGGAAAGACTTACTTTACAGCTAAAAAAAGTGCTCTTTTTGCACTGATATTAAATTTGCATATAAAGAAACCGCGGTAACATGCTTATTTTAGCCATGTCTTACCCGCGGTTTTTTTGTCTAATATTGTTTATTTTTTAATAGTATTTTTGAATCATTGATGAGCTTAAATGTTTTAGCTCAAGGTATTGATAGCATAATCTACATATGTATTTGCTTCATTGCCAACTTGTCCAGATAAGCCATGACTACTTTTAATGTATTGTAAAGCTTCTATATACCAGCTTGGAGAAAGTTCAAAACTACGGTTAATTTCTTCTAATCCAGCTACTAAATATTCATCCATAGGACCTGTTGCACCAACCACTAAGCAATAAGTCGTCATTCTTAAATAGTAGCCAATATCTCGCGCACATTTTGCTTTTCCTATTGCACTTGAAGCATAAGCAGGGCCAGGCATTTGTGTAGTAAAAGGAAATTTTGTATATACAGCTTGAGCAGCTCCCGTAATTAATCGTTGTGCACTATTAGTTAGTGAAGCAGCAGCTTCTAAGCTAGAAGCTGCTCTTTCATATCTTCCATTAATAGATTGTAGTTCGGCATTACTTAGAAAGCGACCTTGGCTGTCTGCAGAAGCAATAGCTTCAGTAATTGGAGTTTTCATATAGTTGATTTATATTGTAAGTAAAGATTATAAATGAATATTTATTATACTACTGCAATAGCAGCACGATCAAAATAGCTACCTAATTCAGCAGTCAAAGCACTACAATCGCCTAGTGGCACATTATTTAAATCATTAGCTAATGCTACTGAAGCTTCTTTCATTTTTTGAATTGCTACTGCTACAGATGTACCAGGAGTTCCAAGCGCTTGATAAGTTTCTCTTAATCCATTTAAGCATCGATCGTCAAGAACACTGGAGTCACCAGCTACCATTGAATAGCTAACATATCTTAAGACGATTTCCATATCTCTTAAGCATGCAGCCATTCTTCTACTTGTATATGCATTACCACCAGGTTGCACAAGCTGTGGTTGTTCTGCAAATAATGCTCTAGCAGAATTAGTTACAATAGCTGAAGCGTTTGCATTAATTTTATTAACTACATCTAAGCGTTTTTTGCCTTCATTAACCATTGTTGATAGTGCATCTAACTGCGTATTGCTTAAAAATTCTCCTCGAGCATCAGCTTGTGCAACAACTTTTGCGAAAGCGTCTAACATATAAAATTTCTCCTTTAGTGAAATTACATCTTATGAATAAAAATATAAATAAAAATTAGTAGAATCAATTTATTTATTTTTATCGTATCTTAGGTATATATATAACTTCTTTAACTATTTAAACTTTACAATTTATTAAAAACTACTTTCTCTGTTTTAATCTCCAATAATCTCAGTCTGTGTAATTTCGTCAGCCATTTCTAGAATGGCTCTTATAACAGGTTTTACTTTAGGATCATCTATTATATCAATGTCTTCATATTTTCTTCTTTTAGCTCTATTTGCTACTTGTACAGTAATTTTAAATCTATTAGAAGCAGCTTCTAAAAGTTCTTCTGTTTTATATACAATTTTATTTGATTCGGCTTTTTTAGAATAAAGCATTTGAATACCCTATTTTAGGAGATTAAGTTATTTTAAATATCAAAATTCAATTATTCTCTTTCGTTAAGTATAGTATTTTTTTTATATTTAAAATACTCTCTATATAAAAATTATAGGTCTTATCATAATTTATGTAATAATTATATTAGTAATTATTTAAACTTTTGAAGTATCAATCTTAATTATTTAAGAGTATCACTTTTAAAACTTAATGAAGCATTTAAATTATTAATTTGCATAATCAGAATACTATTTAGACTAGCATCTATGTTTGTAGTGATGGTTTAAAGTATTTTTGAGAAAAGATAAAGTACTTATCTTACAAAAGATTAAGGCTTGCATCATTTATGCTTCATTTAGGATAATAATCTTACTAAATTTTTTTTAAACTACAAAAAGATATGCAAGCATCTAGACATTTTACTTATCAATTAGAGAATTATACCGGATTACCTGTTATTGCACAAGAGCGGGATGCATGCGGAGTTGGGCTTTTAGCACAACTAAATCAACCTGCAAATCATAATTTAATTATACAAGCTTTGCAATGTTTAACATGTATGGAGCATCGTGGCGCATGTAGCGCAGATAGAGATTCAGGTGATGGTGCAGGGATTACTACCCAAATTCCTTGGGATCTATTTTCAGAAACAATAAATCATTATCACTTAAAAAGTAATGATAATGTTGGTGTAGCTATGGTATTCCTTCCACAAGAACATACAAAGAAGCTAGAAGCAATTTTTAATTTAGTTCTACAAGACCAAAATATTAATTTACTTGGTTGGAGGAACGTACCCACCATAGAAGATGTTTTAGGTAACCAAGCCAAAAAAAATAAACCTATCATTAAACAGTGTTTTGTTAGTTTAGATAAAACAAATCCTGATAATCATGATAATACTTTATTTGCTGTACGAAAAAAAATTGATAGGACAATTGCAGAATCTTATGAGTCTATTAGTCATGACTTTTATATCTGTTCTTTCTCCACACGAATTATTGTATATAAAGGAATGCTGAGATCAGCAGTATTGGGTCAATTCTATCAAGATTTATACAACCCAAAATATAAAAGTAAGTTTGCTATTTATCATCGCCGTTTTAGTACTAATACAATGCCAAAATGGCCATTAGCACAGCCTATGCGCTTTATTGCACATAATGGAGAAATTAATACATTATTAGGTAATTTAAATTGGATGAAATCAAGAGAATCACTTTTGATCCATGAAAAGTTAGAGTATAACCCAAATACAGCAAATCCTATTATTAACTATGAGAATAGTGATTCAGCTAATTTAGATTCTTCTGTGGAATTATTAATATCTTCTGGTATGAGCCCAGAAGAAGCACTTATGATACTAATCCCTGAAGCATATAAAAATCAGCCTATACTAGAAAAATACCCTGCAATTATAGATTTTTATGAATATTATAGCCATTTACAAGAATCTTGGGATGGTCCAGCTTTAGTAGTATTTACAGACGGCAAAAAAGTTGGAGCAACTCTAGACCGTAATGGATTAAGACCAGCTCGTTATTGTATTACTAATAATGACCTACTTATTATTTCTTCAGAGAGTGGTGTTGTTGAAATTTTGCCAGAAAATATTAAAGCGAAAGGTAGATTAGGTCCTGGACAGATGTTATCAGCTGATCTTGAAAATAATCAAATAGCAGATAATTGGATGATTAAAAATCAAATTGCTAATAAATTACCTTATGGTAATTGGTTAAAGCAATATCGAAAAACATTAAGTCGTAAAGCTTATTTAGAAGATAGTAATATTGATAATCTTACAATGATGCAACTGCACACAGCATTTGGATACTCTAGTGAAGATGTTCAATTAGTCATTGAACATATGGCAACATCAGCTAAGGAACCTACTTTTTGTATGGGAGATGATATTCCATTAGCAATTCTATCTTCAAAGCCACATATACTTTATGATTATTTTAAGCAAAGATTTGCCCAAGTTACTAATCCAGCAATCGATCCATTAAGAGAAAGCTTAGTTATGTCTCTTAATATTAATTTAGGACCCAAAGGTAATTTTTTATCTCCTACCTCTAAGATCGCAAGATCTATTAAGCTTGTATCTCCTGTTATAAATGAGAATGAGTTACAAGAATTATGCGCGCTCAATTTTGCACACATTACTATTAAGACATTTTTTACTTCTTCTGGTAGCATAGAAGACATACCGGTTAAAATCAGTACAATATGTCAAGAAGCTATAGATGCAGTTGAGAATGGTATAGAAATAATTATTCTTTCTGATAAAGTAGATAAAATCGTTAAGAATAATCTTTTTATTCCACCACTACTAATAGTTGGCTCTGTTCATCATCACTTAATTAAGAATCATCTTAGGCATAAAGTTTCTATCATTGTAGAGACAGCGCAGTGCTGGAGTACTCATCATTTTGCATGTTTAATTGGTTATGGAGCCAGTGCTATTTGTCCTTATTTAGCTTTTAAAACATCAAGGCAATGGTGGCATCAAACAAGAACTCAAAAATTAATAAAGAATGGGAAAATTCCACCAATAACTTTGAGTGAAGCACAAAATAATTACAGAACTGCAATTGAAACAGGGCTTTTAAAAATTCTTTCAAAGATGGGTATCTCTTTAATTTCTAGTTATCATGGTGCACAGATTTTTGAAATTCTTGGCTTAGGCCCTGAAGTAGTAGATCTTGCTTTTAGGGGAACAGTCTCTCGCGTCGCAGGCATGAACCTAATTGAATTAATGCAAGAAGTACAAGATACTTATGCGAAAGCATTTATTGCCGATTTTCCTACAAAATTGCCAAATTTAGGTTATGTACAGTACCGTCCAGGTGCCGAGTATCATGTGAATAATCCTGAAATGTCAAAAACTTTACATAAAGCTGTTCGTTCACAAGATAATGAGATCTATCTGAAGTATAAAGCTTTACTTGAGAATCGTCCACCTACTAGCTTAAGAGATTTAGTCGTTGTAGAGAGCCAAAATAAACCTATTTCTATTGATAAAGTTGAGCCTATTGAATCAATATTAGCTCGGTTTTGTACTGGAGGCATGTCTTTGGGAGCCTTATCTCAAGAAACTCATGAGACATTAGCTGTTGCTATGAATAGAATTGGAGGGAAGTCTAACTCTGGTGAAGGAGGTGAAGATCCAAAACGCTTTAAGAAAGTTTGTAAAGTTAATTCTTTAGGTGTTACTGAAGAATTTCCTCACTTGAAAGGTTTAAAAAATAATGATTTGGCAAATTCTTCCATTAAGCAAATAGCATCAGGTCGTTTTGGAGTTACTCCTGAATATTTAATGAGTGGTGAGCAACTAGAAATTAAAATTGCACAAGGAGCAAAGCCAGGAGAAGGTGGACAGCTACCTGGTAAAAAAGTTAGCCCTTACATTGCAGAATTAAGAAACTGTAAGCCAGGAGTAACTTTAATCTCACCACCACCACATCATGATATTTATTCAATTGAAGATCTTTCTCAGTTAATATTTGATTTACACCAAATTAATCCTAAAGCCAAAGTGTCAGTTAAATTAGTTTCCGAGATAGGTATTGGAACAATTGCTGCAGGTGTTGTTAAAGGAAATGCAGATATTATTCAAATATCTGGTCATGACGGTGGAACTGGAGCATCACCCTTAAGCTCGATTAAACATGCAGGTAGTCCATGGGAATTAGGTTTGACAGAAGTACATCAGACTTTGAGTAAAAATTATTTGAGAGACAGAGTCGTTCTACGAGTAGATGGAGGTTTACGTACGGGACTAGATATTATACTAGCAGCAGCTATGGGTGCAGAAGAGTTTGGTTTTGGTACTATTGCTATGATTGCTACAGGCTGTGTTATGGCAAGGATTTGTCATACCAATAATTGTCCTGTTGGTGTTGCAACACAGAGACAAGATTTACGAAATAGGTATCCTGGTATTCCAGCCGATTTAGTTAATTTTTTTATTTTTGTAGCAGAAGAAATACGAGCTGAATTGGCTAAATTAGGCTATAGTAATTTAGAACAGATGATTGGCTCTTTGGATTTATTAAAGGTCAATAAAAAAGTACATCTTTCTAAAACTAAAAATTTAAACATAGGTTCCCTTTTTTATGAGTCTCTAGATCTACCAGATTTCCACCTCGGGGCTAATAATCAGGCACATCAGAATGGGCCTGTTTTAGATGATGAATTATTAGCAGACCCAACTATTATCGAAGCTATTCTGAAGCAGAAAGATATTTCTAAACAAATTAAAATTGTTAATACAAACCGCTCTGTTGGAGCAAGAATTTCCGGTAGAATAGCAAAAATATATGGTAATAGTGGTTTTGTTGGCAATATTAATCTGACTTTCAGTGGTTCAGCTGGACAAAGTTATGGTGCTTTTTTGTCTAAAGGAATGAAGTTTATATTGTTGGGAGAAGCAAATGATTATGTTGGAAAAGGTATGAATGGGGGGGAGCTTATTATTAAACCAGAGCAAGGTATTACTTATGCTCCTAGCGAACACGTTATTATTGGTAATACATGTTTATATGGTGCTACAGGTGGATATTTGTTTGCAAATGGTCAAGCTGGAGAACGTTTTGCTGTAAGAAATTCTCTTGCGAATGCTGTTGTTGAAGGTACTGGTGATCATGCTTGTGAATATATGACAGGCGGTGTAGTCGTTGTTATTGGACCGTCTGGCCGGAATATCGGAGCAGGAATGACAGGAGGTATAGGATACTTCTTAGATGAAGATAATAGTTTATTAGCAAACATGAATAATGAAATAGTTAAAACTCAAAAGATTGATACACAAGAAGGAGAACAACAATTAAAAACATTGATTCAAATGCATTATTCTAAAACAGATAGTCCTAAGGCTCAGCTTATTTTAGAAGAATGGACTAAATTTTTACCTTTGTTCTGGCAAGTAGTCCCACCAGCTGAAGTTGATACTCCACTAACTAATCGTGCTTTATCTTCTTATAAGTCATTAATATAAATATAGTTGTTAACTATAATAGTATAACTTTACTTTTTATGAAGTTTTAACCGGTGTCCTATTATATTAATAATAATACAGTTACAATTTATATCAACTAGATTCATACTGATAATAAAAGTATATACTTGAATACTCACCGATTATAATAATATCTCTGATGGCCCATAATGTAAAAGTTTATGATACCTGCATTGGATGCACTCAATGTGTGCGAGCATGTCCTTGTGATGTACTAGAAATGGTTTCTTGGGATGGCTGTAAAGCAGGTCAAATAGCATCATCTCCTAGAACCGAAGATTGTATTGGCTGTAAACGATGCGAAACGGCATGTCCTACTGATTTCTTAAGTGTCAGAGTTTATTTAGGTGCAGAAACAACTAGAAGTATGGGTTTAGCTTACTAAATTCAATCTACCCAATATTTTGGCTAATGTTCTTTTTGAAACATAAGAATATATCAGCATGTATACTTCAAATTATTTTTATAACATTGTTAATTATAGATTTATCTACATTATTATATTTTTACATATTAAAGTAGATAAAGCTTTTTAATATAATTAAGGTCTTAAAGTAATTATTATTCTAAGCAAATTAATCTGATTAGATTTAATGAAGAAGATTTATTTTGTTAAACCTCGGCAAACTACTTACTTTAATAGAGCAACCCATATCAATAAAATGAAAAAATATGGCGCATATAATTTTTAATAACTTGTATCTCTTAAATAGATATAGATAAATTGATATTATGTTAAAAAGTTTGGAGCTGATTTCCTTAAAATAATAAGTGTTGACATCTTTTATTACAAAGATATAAGATTCTTAGCCCATCAAGTTTGAGAAATGATTAACTAGTTAATAAGCAAAACATCAAGTCTTATAATGTCTGTGAAAAATCTCATGCACTTTCGATTTTGCACTAAAATTAAGTTAGCTCAATAATTGGAATAATTTAGCATTGACTTGATGCATCAAAATATTAGTACACTATTTTAAAGATTTGCTTACTTAGATAGTTCTATTTATAATATTTCTTCTGCATTCTCTAAAATATATCTGTTCTGGAAATGCATTAGTATTCCTACTATGAGTTCTTTCGGTATCGATTCTCTTACTAATTCAATAGTTACTTTTTCTAGTTCTTCTAGTATTGGTCGAGGTTCATTTTTTTATATATTGAGTAGTTCTCTGAAATTATCCTAGAATATTGAGTTTATTATATCTAATTTAAAAAAACTTAACCAATTCAACTATATATTGTAAGTTTAGTATTAACTTATTCAATTTTTCTTTGTAAGAAATTATTTATTTAAAAAAATATATCAAGATTGCTTAACTTATTTAAAAAATATTTATTTGTGAATATAAAAGAAACTACTCTAATTGTAGAGTTTAGGAAAATTATTTTTTTATTAATTACTTTACTTTTCATATTCTTTTCTTGGATAGTTATACAGAATCGAATTGGCTGTAGCAAATATTCTATTTTTATCACTTTTAATACTAATCACGGTATCCAAAAAGGAACGAATATTCGTATAAAAGGTATGACTATTGGTTCGATACTTAATATAATTAATCAAGGTGATCAAATTGTAGCTATTGCGAATATAAATAAAAATATTATTAATATTCATCAAGATTCTCTTGTTGAAATAAATAATTCAGGTTTATTTAGTGAAACAAAGATAGATATTATTCCACTAGAAAATATACTAGATAATAGTTGTAAAAGAATTGATCCTTTTAGCTCAGAGTGTATAAAATCAATGAATCTTTGTCATTTATCATCAATAGAAGGTCACAAAGGATTAGACTATAATGATCTTATTCGTGCTACCATAAGAATTTTTCAGAGATTGGATAATCCTCTCCATGCTAATCTTCTTTATTTTTTTGTACAATCGGGAATAGAGTTATCCAGAGATATTTTAGATACACCAAGTGGAGCTAATCGTTAAATATTTCTAGTTTTAACTAGTGCTTATAATACAACGCAGTCATTAATTGTTAATGACCCATTTATTTATATATTTGAAAGGGATATTAAAACTTATACAAGCATGAATGAAAAAAAAACATTAGTATTAGATTTTCTTAAACCTGTTATAGAACTTAAAAATCAAGTCATACATCTTAATGATGTAATTCATACAAACAGTATTCCTATCAGCCAAGAGCTTAATCTCTTCGAAAAAGAAATAACTAATTTGAAACAAGATATTTTTGCGTGTTTATCTCCATTAGAACGTTTACATCTTGTAAGACAAGCAGAAAGGCCAACTACTCTTGACTATATACCATATTTACTAGATAATTGGCTTGAATTACATGGAGATAGAAATGGTGCTGATGATCCGGCTTTAGTTGGTGGTATCGGAAAGTTAGGAGAACAATCAGTAGTTTTTATTGGTCACCAAAGAGGTAAAGACACTAAAGAAAATATTTCACGTAATTTTGGTATGGCTTCTCCTGGTGGATATAGAAAAGCTTTAAGGCTAATGAGATATGCAGAAAGATTTAATCTACCTATTATTACTTTTGTAGATACACCTGGTGCATGGGCTGGTATTGAAGCTGAAAGATTAGGGCAAGGCGAAGCTATTGCTATGAATTTAAGAGAGATGTTTTCATTTAGTGTTCCAATTATCTGTACCGTCATTGGTGAAGGAGGATCAGGGGGAGCATTAGGTATAGGTATAGGTGATTCAATTATTATGTTTGAACATGCAGTTTATACTGTTGCAACTCCGGAAGCATGTGCAGCAATCCTATGGAAAAATAGTCAGGAATCTCCTGAAGCAGCAGAGGCACTTAAGATAACTGCTTCAGACCTCAAAATACTAGGTATTATCAATAGTATCGTACCTGAGCCATTGGGTGGAGCGCAAGCAGACCCAGTACAAGCTGCGCAAAACCTCAAAGAGGTTCTATGTACAGAATTAACTTCTTTACTTAATCTAACACCTACTCAAAGAATAAATAAAAGATATTCTAAATTTAGAAAAATGGGTACTTTTTATGAAAGTTAGATATAAGTGCTAATATAAGCTAAAAAATATATTTTTTAAAATCTTATTTTAACGTAATTTGTTTACTCACTAAATATGTATTATTTCTTTGATTACTATTCGTATTATTTCCCTATTATTAACTAATAATGCCTGCACTGCGTAATCCTAGTATTGCTCCAGCTCCAATAACGTGTCCTAAACTAGTTGTAGCCAGTAATTCAGTTAGACCAAATCCTTCAAGACCTGCAATTGAAATTGAAGGACCAATATTTCTAACTTGTATTGCATAACGTCCTATTCCTACTGCGAATATATTACTAATAATCATAATTATAGCTACTTGTGTAGACCAGGAAGCACCAGAGTTATTTAATGCGATTAAAAAGCTGTTATTCATGATATATATAATATTTAGTGTATTTTGTGTTTCTAAGTATTCCTATTATAAAATAAAAAGTGATTTCCTTCAATATTAATATTATAAGAATTAACATTCACTATAGTAGGTAACGTCTGTTTGATCTATTTTAATTATGAGACCCACCCATAACTATGCAACCCTTGTCCCAAAAAATTGACACCAAGATAGCAAATCCAAACGATGAAAAATCCAACTGATGCTATAATAGCAGGTTTTTTACCTTGCCATGATCGCGTAAGGCGTGAATGTAAGTATGATGCAAAAATAAGCCATGTAATTAGAGCCCAAGTTTCTTTAGGATCCCAGCTCCAATATGATCCCCATGCTTCATTCGCCCATACAGCACCTGAAATAATACCAATCGTAAGCATTGGAAATCCTAGTCCAATAATTCTATAACTTAAATTATCTAAACTTTCTAATAGATTCATTCGAGGAGATGATTGTCTATCTATCTTAACAGATTGTTTATTTTGAATTGTGTTGTGGTCATGATCAGCCTGTTTTTTTAAAGAAAGGCTTAATATTTTTCCTGTCGCACTACCTTTAAGTTTAATCGACTGACCAAAAGTAATAATTAAAAAAAAGATAGAAATTAAGGAACCTATAATTAGAAATGCATAACTGAGCATCATTATGGTTACGTGCATCATTAGCCAATTAGAACGTAAAGCAGGAACTAAAGGACTAGCATATTGCATTTCAATAGGTAAAGAAAGGCTGGCAAAAGCAATTATAAATAATTGTATTGGTACACTAATCGCACCAATCACTTGGGTATTAGTCTGTTTTTCAAGAATTAATTGGACTAAGGTTAAACACCAAGTTAGAAAAATTAATGACTCATATAAATTACTTAATGGAAAGTATCCATTTATTTGCCATCGACTAGCTAGCGTAAAAGCTAATAATAAGTTAATAATTAATACTGTTATTCGACTAATTTGTTTGATCTTTTTTATGTGGGGAAAGGCAATACTTATCCAATAAGCTAATAATGTTATTAGCAGAAGACCAAAAGATATATTAATGCATGTATTTTGCATTATATATGAATCCATAATAAGCTCCAATATCTGTAGTATTTATAATTACTTATATTATATCTTATTAATATATATGATTATATCAATTGATATTTAGCCATTAAAAAAATAGCTAAGCAAAAAAATTGCTTAGCTATTTTAGCTTTTAATTATATCGTCAAACTTTAATTTAGCTTAAAGCATTAACGATATAGTCTAGAGCTGCAACATATTCTCCACCTGCCTGAGCAGACATGTCACGTGGAACGCAAAGTCTGTCACGTGTGAAAGCAAAAGCAGCAACGTAAGAAGCTGATGGAAGGTTTAAAGTTCTATACACTTCACGAGCACCAGCAATAGCCCACTCATCAAGAGGACCGGTTCCACCAACTACTAAAGAATAGTTTACAAGACGCATATAATGATCAACATCTCTGTAGCACTTGTTTACTTTTTCTTGGCTATCACCAGCTTCACCAGCAGATTTTAAGTAAGCATACTTAGCAAAACAAGCATCTCCAGCTTCTTTAACAACAGCTTCATGATTACCAGCTAATTTTTCAGCAGCTTCTAATCTAGCAGCAGAACGTTGAATCTGACCTTGAACTGATTCAAGATCTGAAGCTGAAGGGAAACGACCAGCTGCGTCTGCAGCACTAATCGTTGTAGTCATAACTGATTTCATATTAATCTCCTTTTTTAATTAAGCACTTAGTCTAAGAGTATAAAATTTTATATACTCTAGTCTATTACAGTTTTTATTAGCTAATTGCAGCAGCAACTCTATCACAATAGCTACCTAGTTCTGATGCTAGAGCTGAACAGTCTCCATCAGGGCAAGCCATTTTACGATCAGAAGCTGTACCAGCTACAAATGCTGTAGCTGAAGCTTTCATAATGCTTACAGCTCTTACTGATGAATTTGTAGGAACTCCTAGTGCGATATAAGTTTCTTTTAAACCATTAAGACAACGATCTTCTAATACAGAAGGATCACCAGCTAGTAGAGCATAAGAAGCATAACGTAAAATGATTTCACCGTCACGTAGGCAAGCAGCCATACGACGATTGGTATAACAATTACCACCAGGAGCAATTAGGCCAGGGTTTTCACAAATCATGCCTGATACTGCATCAGAAACGATGCAACTAGCGTTTGAAACAACAAAGCTAACAGAATCTAAGCGCTTATTACCATCAGTAATGAATTTTTTTAGAGCTTGTAGGTCACTGCCACCAACGTAAGCAGCTTTAGCGTCTGAATTTACTACAACTCTGGAAAATGCGTCAAGCATGGAACTCTCCTTAATTACAAATATAAAGGACTTAGCTGTTTCAGCTGTTAAAAAATTGAACTTGCTGATGTATTAGTATCGGTTATACAATATACGACAGTTATTATAGCGAATGAATAACAAGTTAATATATCTTAATACCTCAAAGGTATGCAATAAATATAATAACTAAAATTGATTACTTTGAATCATAAATTTTATGATATTATCTCTAATAAGCATGTATCGCAAAAATAAATATAAATATTCTTTACTTTCATTACTATTAAGTTTAGTAAGTTGTTTTTCTTTTAGCCTTAAATTAAATTGTTGTTCAAGACTTAAATTATTGGGATAATTCATTAGTACTTTTCTATTAGTTTTAGCCAAAAATAGTTATTGTATTTAATTCTTATCAAATAATTAATCATATTTATAGTGTAAAATCGCACTTTTTATTTAATAAATACCCTTATTGAGGTTTTCATAGTATACTCTTCGTGTATCACATTATTGCAGTCCTAATAATTAATAATTGTATATTTATAGACATGTAAATACAAGATAAAGTGTGGAAGTAATATACTATGAAGATTATATTAGCTTATAGCGCTTAATCTGATTATAGAACTTATATACAATATAATATACACAGTAGAACCAATAATTTCGGAGACTAAATATGCCTATTCCAATATTAAATTATTCTTTGTCCACTCAAAATCAAAGAGTTAATGGTTTCGAATCTTATCCTGGAGATGAACAGCCGAAAATTTATACAACAGATGATGTGCCTACAGCAAGTGGAGTTGATGAAATTATATGGGCTGCATATCGTCAAATTTTTAGTGAGCACCAAAATTTAAAAAGTAATGTTGATGAAGCGCTTGAATCCCAGCTAAGATTTGATCAAATCAAAGTAAAAGATTTGATCAAAGGATTATTGCTATCAAATGCTTTTAGAGATTTAAATTATAACGTCAATAATAATTACCGTTTTGTAGAAATGTGTGTTCAAAGAGTACTGGGTCGCGATATTTATAATGAAAGAGAGAAATATGCTTTTTCAGTTATTATAGGATCTAAAGGATTAGAGCAATTTATTGATATGTTATTAAATAGTGATGAATACATTGAAAACTTTGGAGATTCTACAGTTCCTTACCAAAGAAGAAGGATTATTGCTCAAAGAAGCAAAGGAGAAATGCCGTTCAATCTAAAAACACCACGAACATCTCAAGCTTTCATGGGTAAAGCTGGGATGCCTCAATTAACTTGGGCTGGTCCTGTTCGGCAGTTTAGACCTCAAGAACAAGCTCCTAAAGCAGGTGATCCAGCTTTATTCCTTTCAATGGTACAATCTGTAGCATAACCAATTCTACTTAAAGAGGTCAATTATACTATTGACCTTTAATTATTCTTTTTAAGAATTAACTTCCTAGCTTAAATGCATCTACGAATAACCCATAAATAATACCTATCTTAATATTATTTACTTGTTTTATTGTCTGAAAATTATTTTTAGGATAAATTTTTTGACTAATAATCTCATAAAAAGTTACAATAATTGCTGCTCCGACAAGCCCCCAGTCACCAGTCTGACCAGGGATAGTCGATAAAGCCGTCGAAATAAAAAATCCGAGCAGCATACTTAAAATACTAGAACTTAAATCCTTTAATTTTTGACTAAGTATATTACTAATATATTTATATAGGTAATCGCTGACTACCTCAATTCTAGTTTGTTGCATATAACAATTATTATTTTCTAAAATTTTAGCAATAATATATTGCAACTAAATATTTTGCTCACTTAAAGAATGAATCATATACTGAAATGGTTCGTTTGTTATCTTAAGCTGATTAATTTCTTTAGTTTTTTCAGCAATAATATCTTGTAAAATCTGTATGCTTCGTATAGTTGGTCCTATTGGTACTTCTAGAGAATTATAAGTATCTCTTAGGCCATCAAGTACTCGTTCGCTTATTATATTTACATTTCCTGCCATAATTGCATAACTTGAATACCGTAAATAATACTCTATATCTCTTAAGCATGCAGCATATCTACGTGTTGTATAAGAATTACCACCAGGTCTTAGTAGTTCAGGTTGTTCTTCGTATAATTTAGCAGATACCTCTTTAATTATTACAGATACGTTACTATTGATGATATCAGCTATTCTAATCCTATCCAAACCACTTTTAAAATATTCATCTAATCTATTCACAGCTTCATTATCTAAATATCTTCCAGATAAATCATATTTATTTACAATACTTGAAACAGCATCTTGCATAATTTGAATCTCCAGCTTATTAATCGCAGTAATTAGTATTAATGATGTATTAGTGTAAAAATCTTAATACCTAATATAATTTATTTTTCATATTCTATGTGCAAAACTTGATAGGTATTAACAAAAAGTACAAATAGAATATGAATTAATTATCCTAAAAAATTTGATATTTATATTCATTGTTCTAATATATCAAAAAGATACATCATAAATACTAGTTAATAAAAAAAATAAAAATGTTTAGTTGTAACAGCAAATTATAAATATATATTGGGAAAAGCATAATTATTATGAGAGTATATTGTAGATTATTAAGCAGATCATGTTATTCATTATGTCTGATATTTTATAGAGTTACTATAATTAATGAAAAAAAAATAAGACTTTTTGCCCTATTTTAATTACGGGAACAACAGCAGAAATTGTGTGTATGTTATGTTTACTACATTCACAAGTTGAAAAAAATTTATCAATTAGTCATGCTATGTATTTAGGTCAAGAGTTGATAAAATTAGAACTATCACTTACAATGAAACAAGACTATACGCAAAACTAATAGCTCAATTCTATAAAAAATTATTGAGATAAGCTAAGCTATATTTAGTTTATCTTAATAGGAAAGAGCATGTAACTCAGTGGATAGAGTGCCAGATTCCGATTCTGGAAGTCAAAGGTTCAAATCCTTTCTTGCTCGTACTATTTTTCTTGACTTGTATTTTATTATTAGCTATAATCGATGCATGACTTGAGATATATGATATCTATAGTGAGGGACTGTCAGGGTTCTACATGTTAATATTCTTGTAATAAGTTGAGAGCATGAAGTTTAAGTTTGACTTCTAAAATAAAAGCTTTCACAATAAACGCAAAAAATCAAATTGTTACTTTTTCCCGCAGCTTAATTCTTGCATAAAATAAGTCACTTATAAGCTTGAGCATCAATTGCAGCTTTTAATAAATTGCTATTGATTATATACAAATATTATAATATTTATTCATATTTTGGTATAAATAGATTGAATAAATTAATGAAAGTTACCAATATCAAAAATTAATAAGTCTCTCATGGTTTTAGAACACTTTATACAAAGTTATATTAACATGGACGTGGGTTCAATTCCCACCAGTTCCATTTATTATAACACTCTCAAATCTCAATATCTGGCTAAACTTAATATAAAAGAATTATATTTACGTTAGCTTATTTAGTTATTGTTATGGCTACACTGTAGCTCTATTATTTTTTATGAAGGAGGAATCGTGAGTGTATTTAGTTTTTTTATTTTAAGGCTTTCTTCTCAAGCAGCAAATATTCAACTACTGACAGAACAAACAATGATTAGTACTTCTTCTAATACACAACTTTTAGATAAACGTCTAGTTATTAAAAAAACTAGACAATCACGAATTTTTTCCCACAGGTTTCCTGATGATTGCAAAGTCCTAAGTACTGAGTCGGCATATCGTTTTGCTAAATTGAATTCCTATAATCGTACTTTATTTAAAGACTTAGTTGAAAAATATTGGAAGCAGTCAATCTTTTTATCATCTTTTAGCCCAACAACGGATAAATATATTGCAAAATTAGCAAGACAACGAAGTGCTGCTACCAAAGAAAAACAAAAAAGATTTTTTATGGATTTTAATAAAGCACTAGTCAGTGACCCGATAAAAACAAGTGGTATTACAGCTTCTCTTTCTAATCACTTAGAGGAAAATTTTTCTGTTAACTACATCTGGAAAAAAGGTTTAAATTTTCAAAAGCCGAAATCTTTGCCAATTTTATCCTTCAATAAACTCTTTAAAAGTAATAGCCAAGAATTGCATTCTAAGCTATCGCAAAGTTTAAATAATAGTCATTTACCTTTATACATTGTTGTGAATGGGTTTAAGCAAATGATGATTTCAGGGCCTCCAAATGATTTCAGTAACAGAGATACTTGGACTAATAGTATACGTCACTGGTACTATAATACTTTTCTTGAGCATAAGTCTGAACATATCATCTATCAAGGATGGTTTTTTATCAATCCTAAAGATGCTTTAGAATATAAAAACTTTATTTCTACTAAAAATTATGGTTCTTCTACTCAAAGTCCTATCGGAATTTTACCTAGTAAACTTAATTTTTATTACCGCTTAAATAGAAATTTACCTTTTAGAACAGAATTTCGGTTATTTCCAGATTTAGAAGAGGTGGAAAATATTCTTTATAGTTCTAAGCATAGAAAAAATTTAATTTTTGATAGTAGACAAAATATTGGTAGTTCATATTTTCAGGGGCAACCAATTTATATGATAGAACCTATTAAGTGTACTATTAAGGGTAGTCGACAAGTTATTGATTTCAAGCCTTGTTATAAAATAGGGCTTGATTCTCCAGTCAAAGAACATAATCCTATCTTTCTTACAAAAAAAAGTGCTTTAAATGCTTGGAAAGAAATTAATACAAGATATCCAGAATATAAATTACCGCCTATCCCACAATTACGTTTATACAATTTAGAAGACTTTCTAAAAGATATTGAGAGTCAAGAAAATCCGGAAAGTTTTATTTTTATGCCTGGACCTTCTTCATCTATACATGATTTGAAATCGTTACAATTAATAAACTCTCAGAAGCAATTTAAATCTATTGAAGATTTTTCTTCTCCTTATATTTTAACTTGGAAACTATGGATTAAAAGACTTGCCTGGTCAGTAACCAGAAGAAAACCTCCTCAATGGGAAGTTTGATTAAATATTTACTCTACTATAGTTATAATTAGTCGAATATCGCTATAATTATTTGTTTCTCGTTTATACACAACAAATATCTTATTTTGATCTAGACAGAAAGAGTTTGCTTACTAAACAAAGCAATAGGAATACTTTTGTTTTTTCTATCTCTTGTACAGCACTTTTAATAGATATTTTGATTCCTCTGGAATCTTTTTTACAATTTAAATATATTTCGTGAATGCAATATAGCTTTAAACGGTTTACATAATAAAATTTACGAAAATACTTTATTTCGTTCGTTTATTTGTTAAGTTGTATGAAAGCCATCTTGTATCTTGAATTTGTATTTTTTTTACTGGCTTGATATTTTCTGTAAAAAAAACTTGTAGAAATTCATCTAGAGCTTTCTTTACTTTTATTATAGAGCAGTGTAAGTGTGTTAGATTATACTTTGTGTATATATATCGAAATAATAATTTTTGATATATAATCTTTATATGTATTGAGTAATTTTTAATCTACAGATTAAAGATATTGCTTCATTGTGAGAAATGAATTATCTATCAGGATATAGTTTCATTATAACTTTACTACTTTTGGAAGAAGAAGTTAATATCCTTATTATCAATTGTACTTGACTATATAATTTTCTCTCTATTTTCTAGAATAGTATTCCACAATTAATAATTCATTAAGCTGTAAGGCAACCCATTCTCTATCGATAATACCATTCACTTTTCCAATTAATTTAGCAGAGTCTAGCTCTAAATGACTTGGTATATTCGCCAGTCCAGGAAAACTGAGATATTTTTCTATTAATGTTTTTGAATGAGTTTGATCATTAACTGTTATAATATCTCCTGGTTTACATTGGTAGCTACCCACAGAAACTCTTTTCCCATTAATAGATATATGCCCGTGATTTACAAGTTGTCTTGCTGCTGGAATTGTAGGTGCCATACCTAATCTAAAGATAGTATTGTCTAATCTCATTTCTAGTAATTGTAGTAATACTTGGCCTGTAGATCCTTGTAATTTTTTAGCTACTTTAACGTAATTAAAGAGTTGTTTTTCATTAATACCATAATTAAATCTTAATTTTTGTTTTTCTTCTAGTCGGACTGCATATTCTGAAGGTTTTCGATTCTTTTCACCGTGCTCACCTGGTGGAGCTTGCTTTTTTGAAACTTTTCTTGTTAAACCAGGTAAATCTCCTAGTCTACGACATATACGTAATCTGGGTCCTCGATATCTTGACATATTATTTATTTTTCTTGTGTAGATTATTAGTATTCTAGATGATTAACGAATCAAGCTTATAATGTATAAATCTTAAATTGTATCCCATGATAACATTCTTCTATATCTTTTTGGGAGTTAGTATCATAACCATATTTTTACCATCACGAGATGGAGATTGTTGTACTTCAGAGACAGCTTCCAAATCTTTAGCCATCTTTTGAAGTAACTCGATCGCAAGATTTACATGTTGTATTTCTCTACCTCGGAATGTAATCGTAGCTTTTACTTTATCGTTTGCTTGCAAAAAACGTAACGCTTGATTAATTCGAACCTCATAGTCATGTTTTTCTATTTTATAACGCATTTTCACTTCTTTCAAATTAGCATTATGCTGTTTCTTTTTAGCTTCTTTAGCTTTTTTTTCTTGATTAAACTTGTATTTACCGTAGTCAACAATTCTACAAACAGGAGGGCTAGATTTATCACTTACTAAGACAAGGTCAAGTCCACTATTTTGGGCTTCTATAATTGCATCATTTATTGTAACCACACCAACTTGAGTACCCCTAGAATCAATGAGTCTTATCTCAGGAAATTGAATTCGATCATTGATAAAAGGTAAATCATTTGGTTTTTTCTTGAAATTTTTGTGTTTTTCCAACTTTAGTTCTCAAAATTGGTAAATTTTCTAAGTATAAAAAAATATTGTGAAATATCTAAAAATTATTATAACATAACAGCAAATAGGTATCGCAAATATATATCATTTGCATTTAAGATATTTTTGATAAAACCGATGTATATATAACAGATTACCTTATATTAAAGCATAATTATTATGAAGCATACACTATCTGTACTTGTTGAAGATGAAGCCGGTGTTTTATCGAGAATTGCAGGACTATTTGCTCGTCGTGGATTTAATATCGAGAGTCTTGCTGTAGGACCTACTGAAGAAATCGGAGTTTCTCGGATAACAATGGTAGTCCCTGGAGATAATAGAACTGTCGAGCAGTTAACTAAGCAACTCTATAAGCTAGTAAATGTATTGAATGTCTATAATATTACTAATCTTGCTTGTGTAGAGCGTGAGCTAATGTTACTAAAAATAAGTGCTCTGAAAGAATACCGGTCAGATATTTTAGAAGTAGTTAATATTTTTCGTGGACATATTATAGATATTTCTCAAATATTTCTTGTTTTAGAAGTTACAGGTGATCCTGGCAAGATTGCTGCAATTCAACAAATATTATCTCAATATGGTATTGTTGAGATTGCAAGAACTGGTAAAATTGCTTTAACACGATCTTCGAATATGGATACAGAACTACTTTCATCATCAACACGTTTACGAAAGCAGTACCAACCATTATAAGATCTAATCGATCCAGCTACCAGGATCTTCAATAAAAGATAAACATTCGATAATATCCCAATCAAGATTTGAGAATAATGCATCATGCTTGATATTTATATTTACAATAGGTGCACGAGGACTAAATGATCTAGTTGAGTTTAACTTGTTCGGAATTGTTATTTTATGTTGTTGTTGAACAATGCTATAAGCAGAACAGTTATTGATATGGAGACAATTAATGCAGATGCACATGCTAGTATGCTTATTCTAGATAAATTATTTTTAACTATTGGGGGTGGAGGGACTTGAACCCTCACGACCATTAAAGATCAACAGATTTTAAGTCTGTTGTGTCTACCATTCCACCACACCCCCGGGGTATACGATACTCACGATTATGATACTTCCTTAGGCGGCACCCAGATTCGAACTGGGGGTAAAGGATTTGCAATCCTCTGCCTTACCACTTGGCCATGCCGCCATCAGTTGTTATTGATATAGTATCATATTATTGTCTGTAACAAGTTTAGTTTACTAATCTTTAGAAAATAGCCTACTTTTCATTATATCTTCTGATTGTATAGTTACTAAATCGGATTTAGTAAGCATTTTATCCCCACCTGCAAAGATACGATTCGCCTGCCGCATTCTTGCTCTATCAATTGCATTACGAATACTTCGTGCATTTGCAAAGTGTGGTTGTTTCATTCGACGACTAGTATATTCAAGTAAAATTTTATCAGCATCAGGTGCAAAGCAATACTGTTGATCTTGAAGCATTAGTTTAGCAATTTCTAAAAGTTCTTCTGAGGTATAATCAGGGAAGTCTACGTGATTTGTAACCCTTGATGATAAGCCAGGGTTAGATTCATAAAACTTATCCATACGGTCTTTATATCCTGCGAATATAACTACTAAATCATCTCTTTGATTTTCCATGACTTGGAGAAGAATTTCAATTGACTCTGCCCCATAGTCTCTTTCATTATCTGCTTTATATAGGTAATAAGCTTCATCAATAAATAATACTCCACCCATAGCTTGTTTAAGTACTTCTTTAGTTTTGGGTGCAGTATGGCCTATATATTGCCCTACAAGATCATCCCTAGTCACGGTCATCAGATGTCCTTTTCTGATGTATCCTAGTCTATTTAATATGTCAGCCATTTTCATTGCTACAGTCGTTTTACCGGTTCCTGGACTACCAGTAAAAGACATATGTAATCCTGGGCTTCCAGAAACCAAATCTAAACTTTTTCTTAGTCGATCAATTAAGAGTAAAGCAGCAATTTCTTTAATTCTTGTTTTTACTGGTACTAGTCCAACAAGTTCTTTTTCTAATTCGTCTAGTACTTCTTGAATCTGTGTTTTATCATATTCTTCTTGTAAATTAACAAGAGTATCGTCCGAAAATTTTTGTGGCATACTATCCTTAATATTAATATTAAATAAAAGAAATTATATGTATATAATTTCTTTTATTTTATTACAATCTATAAAAGTATATTACTCAATACTTTAGTAGCGTGAGCCTTCAGGTTTTTCTGTAGCATAACTATGAATAGAATACTTTTGGTTACGTCCAATATCTTCAGTGCGTAGAAGTCCAAAACCAGGTTCAGAAGCAGGTCTATCAATTATGAAGGATAAAGAACAACTCTCAATTCCTCGAGTGTTATCAAAAGCGTTTACTTTAATATATACTCCTGGGTGTGCTTTACGACAACTAGCAATTTCATACATTACAGTAGATGCATCTGGAATATCAAATAATGGAAGACCCCATAGTTCCCAGTAAGAATTACGTGGGTGTGGATCATCAGTGTACTCGATGTTTACTGACCAACCTTTTGACATTGCATATGATACTTGCTTTGAAATTTGTTCATCTGTCAAATCTGGTAGGAAGGAAAAGGCTCCTTGTGTTAATCTCACTATTCTGTACTCCTTTAATGATTAGGCAAGTAGTAATCTAAAATTTAATCTTCTAATAAAATTAGAAGTAAATTTGAGATTATTTATATTTAAACGTTAGCTGTTGGAGTCTCAACGAAATCAGCTGTATCAGTAGAAGTATAGTTGAAACTAATATCTTTCCATAAATCTAAAGCTGTTTGTAGAGGTCCACAAGTTTTTGCTGCATCTCTAAGAATTTGAGGGCCTTCAGCAACAAAGTCGCGTCCTTCATTTCTTGCAATTACCATGCTTTCTAAAGCTACACGGTTTGCAGTTGCACCGGCTTGAATACCATCAGGGTGACCAATAGTACCACCACCAAATTGAAGAACTACATCGTCTCCAAGATAGTCTAGTAATTGATGCATTTGTCCACAATGAATACCACCAGAAGCAACAGGGGTGCATTTTCTTAGTGAAGCCCAATCTTGCTCAAAGAAAATACCTTGAGGCAAGTTAACTTCAAGATGACTATCTAGTAAAGTGTTGTAGAATCCTTGAATCATTACAGGATCACCTTCTAGTTTACCAACTACTGTACCCGCATGAATATGATCCACACCAGCCATGCGCATCCACTTACAAATAACACGGAAGTTCATACCATGAATTTTTTGACGAGAGTAGGTTGAGTTACCAGCTCTATGTAGATGTAAGATCATGTCTGTTTTACGAGCCCAGATTGCCATGCTTTGAATAGCTGTATAACCGATTACAAGATCAATCATACAGATTACGCTTCCAAGTTGCTGAGCGAACTCAGCTCTTTCGTACATGTCTTCCATTGTAGCAGAGGTTACATTAAGGTAGTGACCTTTAATCTCACCAGCAGCAGCTTGAGCACGATTAACACCTTCCATAGAGTAAAGATATCTTTCGCTGTAACGCATGAATGGTTGAGAGTTAATATTTTCATCATCTTTCAGGAAGTCTAGACCACCTTTTAAACCTTCATATACTACTCGACCATAGTTCTTACCAGATAGACCTAGTTTTGGTTTTACAGTTGCACCAAGGAAAGGGCGACCAAACTTATCCATACGTTCACGCTCTACAATTGTTCCTGTAGCAGGACCTTGGAAAGTTTTAAGGTATGCAACTGGTAAACGCATATCTTCAAGACGTAAAGCTTTTACAGCTTTGAATCCAAATACGTTACCAATAATTGAAGCTGTTAAGTTTGCGATAGATCCTTCTTCAAATAAATCAATATCATATGCAATGTATGCAAAGTATTGATCACTTGTATTTGGTACTGCGTCTACTTTGTAACATTTTGCTCTGTATAAGTCACAAGCTGTTAGTAGATCTGTCCATACAACAGTCCAAGTTGCTGTTGAAGATTCTCCAGCAATTGCAGCAGAAGCTTCAATCGGATCTACACCTGGTTGAGGTGTAACGCGAAATAAAGCTAGTACATCGGTTTCCAAAATTACATGTTCAGGATCCCAATATCCCATCTTAGCATATGGAATTACTCCAGACTCGTAACGTTCGTTCTTGATCCTTGTCCGTTGTTCTACGGATTGAGACATGTATTCCTCCTTGAATTAAAGGCAGTTTCATTAGGTTTCTATCCTGATCTTAGTAATCGTAGGAGATTAGTAAGTCTTGAATAAGTCATGTAAAAAAAATAGATTTTTTATAACCCTTCAATAATATACCACTTTCTGATTATCAACTGATCATAACTTTATTTATAATAAAGATAAGTTTCTTTAATGCATTTTATCTTTTAAGATAAAATTTACTCATTCTATAAAATTTGTGATACAATTTATTCAGCAAGGGAATATGCAAAGAGGAAGAATATCTTGTCAGTTTCTCAGGTAATGGACTCTACTTTCGATGAAGAAGTGTTAAATCACGGTCAGCCGGTGCTTGTAGATTTTTGGGCACCTTGGTGCGGACCATGTCGCATGGTTGCTCCTGTTGTTGATGAGATAGCTCAAGAATACAGTGATAGTTTTAAAGTTGTCAAAATAAATACAGATGAAAATCCTGGTATAGCTAGTAAATATGGAATTCGCAGTATACCATCTCTTATGATTTTTAAAAATGGTAGTAGGGTAGACATGGTTATTGGTGCTATACCAAAATCTACTTTAGCCGCGACGCTCAATAAATATTTATAGAGTTAAATAACTTACTTAGCAATTAATTATAATAGATAGTATGGAAAGATTAAATTTTAATGACTAAAAAATGTTATATAACTGGTAAAACACGAAATAATGGATACGCTATTTCTCATTCCCATATACGTACAAAAAAAATACAAGGAGTAAATCTGCAACTTAAAAAAATTTGGTCTGAAAAACAAAAGAGATGGGTCAAAGTAAAAATTTCAACAAAAGGTATTAAAACCTTATTAAAACAGCAAAAAATTATTTGATCCGGCAATCATGAGATGACATTTTTATAATACTGTGCTATGATATGATTAATGTATTGATCTGTTCTGAACCAATGTTTTGAGCAAGCAATAAACTATAGTCAATGAGAGTTTTGGGAGTACAAATATTATGGAATCAGTAAATTTTATTAATGATCTTCAAGATCTTGAATCAAATCACGGAGTACGTGAAGAATCTTTATTAGGATGGTCTTCTACTTGCCTTGATGAAACATTATCATATTATGTAGAGCATAATTCTGATGAAGTTGATGAATCTAGTAAAACTTTGAATTAATACGATAGATTAAAATAATCAAGAGTACTGTACCTATTTACAAGTCAGGTTACTGAGAGTACAGTACTAATATTCTCAATTAGTTGCTAAAAAGCTAGATTCTTGGTATACTATATATGTGTACACCTTGAAGCTGCTAGTGTAGCTCAATTGGTAGAGCAGCTGATTTGTAATCAGCAGGTTATGGGTTCAAGTCCCTTCACTAGCTATATATATAACTCTAATTCTAGGTAAATAAGCTCATTCCTGCACTCTGTAGTACAAGAATATTTGCTAGGCATAGATACGCAAACCCAGCCCCACCTACTGCTCCAACTAAAAATCCTGCTGTAAATTGTCCCCATCCTTCTGATGTTTGTAAAGAATCTTTTGTATCATCTTTGTTGAATGATACATTACCATACATTGATAAGCAAGTCGTTAAAATAATAATTAGGCCTACAGCAGATAGAAATCCTGAAAGAAGAGCGACGTCTGTATTGCGTAGTGGTCCTAGCTTGTCAAAAGGTCCAACGAGAAAATATCCATGTGCCATACCAATCTCAAGACCTCTCATAAGAGGTGTCACACCGCGCCTGTAAGCAGGTAAGTTACTCAATAAGCCACGAGTAAAACTAGATGTGCTTACTGGTGTAGATAAATTTCCTACAAAAGGGTCTTCATTGTAAGGTTGTATAAAGTCAGTCATAATTCTGATTTCCAGAGGTAATTAAGTAAATATAACAAAAATAGTTGTCATCATATTATATATGATATAATAAAATATGAGACTTTTGACATATTTCTTAGAAAGAATTTATTTAAATATATAAAATAAGCTATCTCTTAATAGTATATAATCAATATAGCTATATTACTTATATAATATAAATACAAGAAAGTATTGAAATTTACATCTCAGGAGTTTAAAATGTCGATTTTTATTAGTTATATCAGCTTTTTAGTTTTATTCATGGGTTTGGCTATAGGATTATTTTTTAGCTTACAAGCTATAGAATTAATATAATTAAATTAATTCTTTTAATAAGCATAAAAGTTAATATAGTTAATATTCTATATTAACCATACAAGCTTATTGCTTGAGGTAGAACACAATTACATAGATTATTCTTATTCATACAAAGATTCACATATCTTATGAACATAAAAACGAACACAATCACTGGTTCAAGACGTGTTAGTAACTACTGGTGGGCGACAGTTATTATGACAGGAGGATTAGGTTTTTTACTAGCTGGGATTTCAAGCTATTTAAAAATTAATTTATTACCATTTACTAGTTCAGCACAATTATTATTTATTCCGCAGGGTATTATAATGACTTTTTATGGGACTATTGCAATCATATTAAGTGGATTTTTATGGTTAACAATCTTATGGAATGTAGGTGGTGGTTATAATAAGTTTGATAAGAATAAAGGAATAGTTACACTTTTTCGTTTTGGTTTCCCAGGTAAAAATAGAAATGTATCCTTACAATATCGTATTAAAGAAATTCAAGCAATTAAAGTTTATTTACAGGATGGGCTAACGCCTAAGCGCGAAATTTTCTTAAAAACGAAGGATACTAGAGAAATTCCTTTAACTCGTGTAGGTGAACCTCTGCCTTTGGCCGAAATAGAAGAGCAAGCTGCAGAGCTAGCACAGTTTTTAGGAGTGACTTTGGAAGGAATCTCATAAATATTAATATTACTTATTTTATAGAGATGGCTTTATTTATATCATATATATGATATAATGTCTGATATTAAGCGGGTATAGTTTAGTGGTAAAACCTTAGCCTTCCAAGCTAATGATGCGGGTTCGATTCCCGCTACCCGCTTTACAATATTAAGTACTCGTATGCTATTTAATGCATCTGGCTGGATTCGAACCAGCGATGTCTCTTACGAGATGGCGGATTATTAGAGTCGATAGTATTAAATTCATAAAATACTAACTCTCCTACAAAACCGTACGTGAAACTTTCATTTCATACGGCTTCTACCAATCTGATAACATTTATAATATTATCTAGTTTGAGCTTCAATAGGCACAAAGCTATTTTTACTTTAAAGTTTTGTGGCCTTTTATATTTTTTTTTGAGCCAAGAATAACACATCTCAGTCACTGTTTTTATTACGTTAGGCAAGTAATGTATTTCTTTTGTCATCACGTAATAATTACTAAATTTTGTTACCAATGATATGACATTTTCTGTCATGGAACAAACTTTTAAGTTATTATTTATCCTTAATCTTCCTAAATGATCTTTATGAAATAAAAAGCTTTTAATACTTTGATATAGTTCTTCTTCCATTAACTTAATTAGGTCTAAGCTTTGGTTACAAAAAAAATCTTCTCGATTATAACTGTAATCATAAATACAATCAATAGATTGTATATAATATGTTCGTAAATGGTATCTGGTAGTATTTTGACAAATGTACCCAATACTTTTTGAGAAAGCAATTAAATTGATCAATGTTTCATTTAATACTTTAGCTTTTGTATAGATATTTCTATTCACCATTAGTGATTTAAAAAAAACAATAGATGTTGTAAGCTTTCCCATTGTAATTTTACTTTGCCGAAAATAATGCCAGTGATTCCCATTCATTATTATTAATGTTAATAAGTGATATAAATAATCAGCTTGTAACATCCATATTTGAACCCGAGCAGCTTGGTTATTAGTATAGTTAGTGAAAAGTTCTTGCTTTAAAAGACTTTTAATACTTTTTTGTATACTTTTTAAGGGCTGAAGCTTATGAGCTAAGTTCTTATGATTTAAAGTACTCAACGTAATATTAGTATTTAGTGAAAAAGACTCCAAAAATAAGTTTGTAAATTTATTTTTAGATTTGGGTATGTTGTCTTTTATAGCATAATGAATTTTAGGTATCCATTCAGCTTCTAAGCACCAGTAGATAATTTGTTTAGTTATTCTTACGGATGATACTTCTGTGATTGTGTTATTTTTTTTTCTGTCTATGTTTGTTTTCTTTTGTTTTACTATATTTACTGCAAGCAATTTGATAGAACGTAAATATAATAAAAGTTTTTGAAGACTGTAAACTAATGACAGATGCCCTTCTTTTGAAGCTTGATATATTCTTTTCTGAAGATTGAAAAGATAATAATAAGATGTATTTACTGTGTTGATATCTATAAGATTCATCTTCATAGTACCATCTTGTATCATTCTTTAATTCCTTCTTAATTAGACTATAGTTACTTTGATGGTGTAATACGTCAGCTTATATCTATTGTTAATTAGATCATTTGCTTTTTATTACTTCTTAAATTTTTTCTAGTATTGGTTACCTTAAACTTACTAAATTAAATAATTTAGAACTTGAAAAAATATTACTCCGTTCCATATTTTCTAAATTTTACGAGTTGACTTAGACTCCTCTCTATATACTTTTGCTCACTATTAGAAATCATGCTTAGTATAACTCACAATAACTAGCCTAAGGAACAATGAAGTACTTTTTACAAGGGTTTGTATTACTAGTCTTATCAACGATCCAAATAATCAGCTTGATTTATTAAAAATTAAGGGCGATTTTTAGTAAATTGATTATAAGAGTTTATCTACGATTTATAGATAGCTAATATTATTAGCAAAGAAAATATAGTTATCACATTATTTATAATATGGTTTTTGTTTGTTGTGGTTTTATTATTGAATATAGAACCTTTTACTTTGAAAAAACGGATCGCACATGAGTCCGCTGCCTTCGGCCTCTCGGCCACAGATGCATGTGTAATGATTATATCATATAAAATATTGATTCTTTTAAAACGATTATTCGTTCATGCTATGATATGTTGCAACAGCAGAAGGAGATACACGATTTAAATATCTAAAAATCCAATATTTAAAAATAGTATCTAAGATAACTGGGAATGTAGAAATGAATAAAAAAATAAAATCTCGACTTTCTGGCAAACCAAAATGTCTCAGTATTATCTCTAAAACTACTTCCCACCCGTGCGGAGAGTGGAATCCAACAAAGATATCAGTACATAATATAAGAAGAAAAGCTTTAGCGGTATCGCTCAATCCATAAATTAACTCATTAATAAAAGATTTAAAAATATATAGTTCTCTTCGGCCACTTAGAATTAAAAAATATAACATAATAACCGAAAAAATATCTGATAAAATATTTTTAACAGCGTTAATACTTTCTTGGACATATGCTCTTGTAATTAATAAAGCCTTATCTTTAATCTTTTGCGTAATTAAGTCATTAGATACATCTGGAAATCGTCCAATTAAAATTTCAAAATGTAGTTTTTCTTCAAATCTTTGTAATTCAATGAAAGCTCTTTCTTCTTGTGAAGCATTCAAAAAAATTCCTGGTTGTTTAATATTCCAAGCATAATCTACGACAGGTCCGATAATAAAATATCTTGAAACTTGGTTTAAAATAATAGGAGCAACTATGATTACTAGTAAATATTTTACAGAAGCGATTGTCTGATATCTAGAAACTCGAAATTCTTGTAGAGCATCAACCTCTGCGTGCGGGTCAAGTTCTTGCTTAAATTTATCAAAAGTAGTAGTGATAGAACGAGGCAAAGGGCTCATTTTATCCGTAGTGGACTGCTGTAGTTTTTTTAGATTCCAGTATTTCATATCAATCTTAATTATAAATTAACTTATACACAGTAGTCTATTACAAGGAAATAATTTGAGATGCTAATATCATATATTTTAAAAAGTAGTCAATATATTTTGCAACGAAAGCTGATTTCTTATTTTTTATTTTATCCTTTGTTAACGATGTCTAATCCTAGAGAAAATTTGCAAATTTATTCATATAATATATTATCTTCAATTAATGTAAACAAGTCATGTTTATCAAAGCAAAACTTATCTTTTATGTATTTGAATCTCAAAGAAGAACGAATAGATTCATTTGATAGAACTATTACATCACAAGAAATTATTATTAATGGTATAGATAATGTGATCATGAAATCAAAATTAATGTCTTTTCTTGCTATATCTCTTAATAATAAGACTATTTTTGATCTCACAAATGTACAACATTGGGTGACTCAAATGAAATTGTCAGGCTTTTTTTTTAGCGTAAACTATGCAGTACAATTTATTGAACAACATCAAATAATAAATATTAACGTTAAAGTTAATCCTATCTTAAAAATGATATGTATCTCTAATTATAAGAATAAACTTATACCTTTTTCAGAAATATTAATTGCATTTCATCAACAATTAGGATATCCCCTTAATTTTATTCAAGTTAATGAAGCAACACAAGTGATTACAAAGTGGTATCATAGACGTGGTTATGATTTAGCAAATGTTAGATTTGTTCGTCTTAATGGAGTTGACAAAAGTATTTTAATTAATATTGTAGAAGGGACTATTAAAAGAGCTGAAATACATGTAGAATGTTTTAGAAATACTTTTGTTAGTGATCAATTTATTTTTCCAATGCCTATTTTACTCAAAATACTTAATATTAAAATAAATAGTATCTTTAATTCATATGATCTTGAAAATGGTTTAAAAGAACTGCATCAGAAAAATATTATCAAATCTGGTAATTATAGAGTTATTGGAGAAGAAAACTTATCCATAATAATATCTTTAGAGCCCCAAACTGATAAAGTCACTTATTTATTTAGCAAAAAAATAGAACTGGCATATAAATCAATAGAATTACTAAGATCATTATTATCTTCTTCTTTTACTCAAATACTGAAAAAAAGTCTTTTTATACATTCAATACAAGAGTTTTCTAAAGATAGTAGATTACTATTAGTTGGTCATGATACTTTATTTTACCCAATAATGTACAAGTATAATTTAAAGATAATAAAAGCTGTTTCCTCAACATTAGTTTGTCATTGGCTGAAGATATATAAATTTTTCTTTAATAATTTAGCTCCAATATCTTTCGATGATTTTGGCTTAAAATACTCTATTAATAATATTGGTTTTAAAAAGAATTTTTTTACTTTAAATTTTAGACCTTCAAAGTTTAAATCTTACTATTGTTTAACTTATTCTACTTACACTATTAATCTTTTAAAAAATATTAAAAATTATATTATTTATGAAATATTCCAAGAAAACAATTTAAATACATTTATTGATTATACTTTTCCTCAATACAAAACTGCACTTCTAAAAGACTGTTCTCGTTCTCACTTATTGTCGCAATCTTCAGTATCTGTGAAATCGAAGCAAAAATTTAACCGGTATACTTACCTTAAAAGAAAATTATCTATTAGGAATATATCGTATAAATACTTACACTTATATAACTTTAGTAATTGGTATGCTCTTCACTTAGATCTAAAAGCTCAAGATTTCAGTCTCTTATTACCTATGGTTCAACACTTATGGAATCAGAATATAGAATATTTCACTAATTTAGAATGGCAGTTAAAGTCTAATAGTCAAATACCTCAAGCTAGTTCTACAAAGTTTTTTATTCGGTCAGTACATACTATGCCTTTAAATTTTTCAGATATATCTAATATTATTGTATCAAAGTACAATTATACTAACAAAATTATCGTAGAATTGGAGCAAAATATCAATATTTATAAACAGAGATTTCATCTATTAGGACTGGCCATAAAATTGTTTGGGGATGAAATATATATACCTGCTTTTGAGCAAAATTTATTAATGGAGCCTAGTTTAATTAGAGGATACTCTGAACAAGTCTGTCTTCTCCCCAATCAATTTGGTAAACTAAGCTTAGAATATTTAATACCTATCACTACTAAAAATAGTATATTATTATTTTTTGATTATGCGTATGGATTAACTTATCAAAAGTTAAATAAAAATGGTTCTTCTTGTATTACCCATGTTTCTTTAAACGAAGTTATAGCTAATAAAAATCAAATAAGTTATGGAATAGGTTTCCATTTTAAAGCACCTATCCGGCAAATCCCTCCTTTAAGGTTTGAGTATGGCTATAATATAGATGCTACTAGCTGCTTTCACATCAGAATAAAAAAAAATAAATTATAAATTTAATATATATGCTACATAAGAATTTCATTAATATAAACTATGGGCAATGGATGACTCAAAAAACAGTTTTTATTATTTCTAGTAAGCTCATAAGTATACATAAATCCAAAATTAGTATTAGAAGAAGTGAAGGTCAATCAAGAATTTTAGAAAAAATTCATAATAATTTAAAAGATAAACAAAGTAGTGTTAATCATGAGATATTAAATATGCATACAATGACAAATCAACATTATCTCAAAGTGAACGAAAGCTTTGGTATTGAAATTATAAAGAATATTAACTATCAAGAAGATAGCAATACTTATTTAAATAGTTATACAAATACATTAAGCCATATTTCATTAAAACATCAACATGGAGAACTCAGAACTATCGAGAAGTTATGGCTAGTCAATCCAAATTTGCGTTTAGGTATAACTTTAATAGAAAAAAATAATAAGTGTGTAGCTATATGCTTTAGTTCTGATATAAGAATTTGTTAATTCAACCTATACCACGATGTTAAATATATTTTACTTTATGCAATACATCGTGTGTTAATATTTATAAGTATGAAAGCTTTTATTCTAAATCTTTGCGGTTTGGATTTCTTGATGGATCATTAGATAGAAATCCAAAAAAGAATAAAGAGATAAAGAATAATACAGTGGTATAAACAAAGATCTTTAAAGTGAACATAAGTTATGTAGTCTTGGAAGTTAATAATATTTAAGGTTATGCTATATTTCCATATATTGTATCTTAAAATGGATAGAGATTCATATATTAGGCTTAAATTGCAATATTTCTATTGAGAGCGAGCTATAAATACTATCGAGTATTTGATAGGAGTTTAATTAAAGAGGTTTTCTTAGGATTAATTTTCATACTTGATATGTTATTTAATATCTTTTTTTAGCTTTAAGATTTACTAGATAGTTATCTAATCAATTTGCATTATCTAATCTAGAAATTGTTTATATTTCAATAATTTTTTGCTACAGTACGTTAATAATTATGATCAATAATTGATTGAGCTATATTTTATTTATAATAAAATAGTTTGTTTTGTTTATAATTTTTATCTATATTTCTTTTGGTTTATATATTAATTTATACTGTCAAATACGAAAAATTTATTTACTTTAAAAAGTTAAGTCTTGTTGGTTACTATCCATCTCATAATTTAAGACTTTTAATTTTTTCATTACGCGATTAAAATATTCTTCTAGATAATCTTCTAAAGCTGTAATTTCGTATTGATTTATTTGAAGTAATTCAAATGAATTGGTCATTGGACTGATGAAATCAGTACCAGACATTAATATCTCTGCAAATGCAAGTCTTTCAGAAATATTCCAACTCCATTGAAATAACTGTGTAATTATTTTAGCTAATGTTAGTATTTGTAATGGAATTCTAGAAGTTTTAGATCTTTGCCCTGATAATTTCTCACATAGTTCTATTATTTCGAGTGAGTTCCATTTTCGTACACCTACTAAAGATATTTTTTGCCTTTCCATAAAAGTATTAGACAAACTACGAACAGTTAATTTAGCAATATCTTGCGTATCTATATAGGCAATAGAAGTTGTTTCTCCTGTTACCCATATAGATTGTTTATCTAATATCGGTAATGCATACTGAGAAATTAAGCCTTGAAAAAATCCACACAATGAGAATATAGTATAAGGCATTTTAGACCTTTCAAGCCTTTTTTCTATTTTAAACTTTAAATTCATAAGAGGTATATCAGGATAATTCTCTGCATTTAATATCGAAAAGAAAATAAATCTTTGTATAGAAGCTTTTTCAGCTGCATCGATAAGAGCTAGTTTACCATCCAAGTCTATAGTTGCTGTATTATAAGGGTCGTAGGGTCGAGCTGTAGAAGCATCAATAATAGCTGTAATACCACATAAAGTAGAAGGAATTGTATCAGGAGCTTTTAAGTCTCCGTACACTAATGCAGCTCCCCATTCTTTTAGGAATGAAGCTTTTCGTAAATTTCTAACTAGGCATATTACTGGAAATCCTTCATCTAATGCTCTTCGTACGACTTGTCTGCCTAATGTTCCTGTTGCTCCAACTACTAATAAACTCATAATATTTTATGTTGTATGATACTTACTGCTGTAATCTAATTAAATTGTAGGTATTATATATACTTTTAAACTTATTTGATGGGTAGAGAGGGAATCGAACCCTCAAAACCGAAGTCGTCACATTTTGAATGTGATGCGTATACCAATTTCGCCATCCACCCAATTACACTAAAGTATCATTACATAAAAATTCAATAAAAATCAATTATATCGTGCATTTACTCCTATACTTAAAAAAAATCACTAATATTATGTATCAAAAAATAGTTTTTAACGCAAAAATTTTATGACCCAGATTAGTCTTTTTAATAAATATCTATATTTTCCTCGAAATTGGGCACATAGTTTATCTGTTTCCAATAAGATTTTTTTTACGAGTATAGTGTTGTGTATGTTACCATTAACTTCTAATATTCTACTGGTTATAGAAGCTATATTATTAATCTTGATAAATTTTATTTCTAATAGGAGTCAATATTCTAAACTAAAACAATTGAAGACTATTCTTTTGTACTCTTTTATATTATTAATTGCAACTACAATAGATCAGTCATCATTACTATATATTTGCTTTAATGTATATCTACAACTTAATTTAAACATATCTATCTTTAAGACTAGTATTTTTAGAGCAATAATTGAAGATGAATATCTAACATATTCTTTATGTGCTACATTGCCAAGTCTAAGTCTACGTAGCGCTTCCACAATAATTATTTATTTTATCCTTCATAATATAATTGAGTATAGCACACGTTATGAAAAACTTTTATTGCATAATAGTTATTATCTAACTGTTTTAGGTATGAAAACCAGAGTTTTAGAAGAGCTTAAAATAATAATTGTTTTGACATATTACTATATTCAAAATAATGAAACAGCTTTAAGAAATACAATAGCATCTATACATATAAAAGGCTTTAATTTTAGTCTAAAGCATGCAAATAAAAAAATATATTTCATCATATTATTACTATATTTGAGAATGATGAAGACTATTAACCATAGATTTATATGTACGCGTATAATATATTCTAAAGAATTGATTTCAGATTATAAAGCAAAATGGTTATTAAAATAAGGTGACTTTTTATTTATGATTGAATATAAGTTATAGCATAACTAGCAATATAAAAAAATAATAGATATTATGTGTAATAAATCCCAAACTGCGGCAAGTCTTGACCGTTTAGTAAATCTTCCATACCAATATGGTTTTAGAACTAATATTGAGTCTAATGAATTTCCCAAAGGCTTGAATCAAGAACTTGTCGAACTAATCTCGGATAAAAAAAATGAGCCCAAACACCTCAAAGAATTCAGATTAAAATCATACAATATTTGGGAACAAATGGAAGAACCTAAATGGGCTCATTTAGAATATCCTATTATGGATTATGATAATATTATTTACTACTCTACACCTAAAGTTAAAAAAGAACTTAATAGTCTGGATGAAGTAGATCCTGAAATTCTTAATACTTTCAATAAATTAGGTATTTCATTAAATGAACAAAAAAGATTAAGTAATGTTGCAGTAGACGCAGTTTTTGATAGCGTTTCTATTGGAACAACATTTAAAAAAGAATTAAGTGAAGCGGGTGTTATCTTTTGTTCAATTTCAGAAGCAATTCAAAAATATCCAGAATTAATTAATAAGTATTTAGGTTCTGTAGTACCCATAGGAGACAATTTTTTTACAGCTCTTAATTCTGCTGTATTTAGTGATGGCTCATTTTGTTATATTCCTCCAAATACAAGATGTCCCTTAGAACTTTCAACTTACTTTCGTATTAATAATGAAGAATCTGGACAATTTGAAAGAACTCTTATTATAGCTGATAAGAATAGTTATGTTAGTTATTTAGAAGGTTGTACTGCACCACAATATGACACTAATCAATTACATGCAGCTGTAGTCGAGTTAATTGCTTTAGATAATGCAGAAATTAAATATTCTACTGTTCAAAACTGGTATGCTGGGAATAGTGAAGGAAAAGGTGGTATTTATAATTTTGTTACAAAACGAGGTTTATGTATCGGTAAAAATTCAAAGATTTCTTGGACTCAAGTAGAAACAGGTTCTGCTATTACCTGGAAATATCCTAGCTGTATATTATCTGGAGAAAATTCTATTGGCGAATTTGCTTCAGTTGCATTAACTAATAACTATCAACAAGCTGATACGGGAAGTAAGATGATTCATATTGGGAATAATACAAGAAGTCGTATCATTTCAAAAGGAATTTCTGCTGGTAAGTCTAAAAATAGTTATAGAGGACTGGTTAAAATTAGTCCTAAAGCATATAATGCCCGAAACTATTCTCAATGTGACTCCCTTCTTTTAGGAAATGAATGTCAAGCTAATACATTCCCATATATTCAAATACAGAATCCATCAGCTAGAATTGAGCATGAAGCATCTACTTCAAAAATAGGTGAAGAGCAAATTTTTTATTTCTTGCAAAGAGGTATTAATCTTGAAGAAGCTGTTTCACTAATGATTAGCGGATTTTGTAGAGAAGTTTTTAATGAATTACCGATGGAGTTTGCAGTTGAAGCAGATCGATTATTAAACTTAAAACTTGAAGGAACTGTAGGATAAATTATGACAAAAGAAATATTAAAAATTACTAACTTGCATGCAGAGATTAATGGTATTAAGATACTCAATGGAGTTAATTTACGTATCAATACAGGAGAAGTGCACGCAATTATGGGCCCTAATGGTTCAGGTAAAAGTACACTAGCTAAAATTATTGCTGGGCATCCAGCTTATACAATTGTTTCAGGCAAAATTGAATTTTATGATCAAGATATTACAATGATTGATCCAGAGCTTAGAGCTCATCTCGGAATTTTTTTAGCTTTTCAATATCCAATTGAAATTCCAGGTGTTAGTAATGCGGATTTTTTAAGGTTAGCTTATAATGCGAGACAAAAAGCAATGGGTAGTGAAGAAATAGATCCTTTATCTTTTTTTGAATTAGTTAGTAGTAAACTAGAGATTGTAGGTATGGATGCTAAATTTCTCGCCCGTAATGTTAATGAAGGATTTTCAGGAGGTGAAAAGAAAAGGAATGAAATATTACAAATGGCGTTACTTGATACTAATTTATCTATTTTAGATGAAACGGATTCTGGTTTAGATATTGATGCATTGAAAGTAATCGCTAATGGTATTAATACATTATCGCACTCTAAGAATAGTATTATACTAATTACCCATTACCAAAGATTATTAAATTATATAAAACCTAATTTTGTCCATATTATGCAAAAAGGAGAAATTAAGTATACTGGAAATGCAAAACTTGCACATAAGTTAGAAGAAAGTGGTTATGAATTACTTGATTCAAGCGATGACTTAATCTTGAATCAAGTATCTTAAAGTTATATTTTATATAAATTTATTCTTGCTACGAATTTAAAGTATGAGATTATTAGTCTCTACTTTGTTATTTGCATTCTATTTTTTAAAAACCTTGTTTAACATCTGATATAGCTTTTTTTAAAAGCTCTTCTGATGCATCATCTAATTTTAGAGTACTTTTTACGCTTTCAGAAAACTGTGGTTTAGAATTTTTTAAGTCTTCACGTAAAGCAGTAATAAAATTTTTAACTGAAGCTAAAGGGATATCATCTAAATAACCATTAATACCTGTATAAATAATAGCGGTTTGTTCTTCTACTGGAATCGGTGAATTCTGAGCTTGTTTAAGTATTTCTCTTAAACGTTGGCCTCTAGCTAACTGATTTTGTGTTGCCTTATCTAAATCAGATGCAAATTGTGAAAATGCTTCTAATTCTGCAAATTGAGCCAGCTCAAGTTTCAGTTTTCCTGCAACTTGTTTCATAGCTTTAATTTGAGCAGCAGAACCTACTCTAGATACTGAAATACCTACGTTGATAGCTGGCCTGATTCCAGAATTAAAAAGATCACCGGATAAGAAAATTTGTCCATCTGTAATTGAAATTACATTAGTTGGTATATATGCAGATACATCTCCAGCTTGTGTTTCAATAATTGGTAAAGCTGTCATGCTACCACCGCCAAGTTCACTATCTAGTTTAGCTGCACGCTCTAGTAAACGCGAATGTAGATAAAACACATCTCCAGGGTAAGCTTCTCGTCCTGGCGGTCTACGTAATAGTAATGACATTTGTCTATAAGCTTGGGCTTGCTTAGTCAAATCATCGTAAATAACTAATGTAGCTTTACCTTTATACATAAAGTATTCTGCTAAAGCAGCACCAGTATAAGGTGAGATATATTGTAAAGTAGCTGGATCATCAGCATTAGCTGTCACGATAATAGTATAATCTAAAGCTCCTTTTTCATCTAAAGCTGAAACAACTTGTGCTACAGAAGAAGCTTTTTGACCAATAGCAACGTATACACAAATTACATCTTGACCTTTTTGATTTATAATTGTATCTAACGCTACAGCTGTTTTACCAGTTTGTCGATCACCAATAATCAATTCTCTTTGTCCACGTCCAATGGGAATCATTGAATCAATTGCCGTAATACCTGTTTGTAATGGTTCACAAACAGACTGTCTGCCAATAATACCTGGTGCAGATGATTCTATTAAGCGGGTTTCAGAACTTATAATTTCTCCTTTGCCATCAATTGGTTTTGCTAGTGGATTAACTACTCGTCCTAAGAATGCATCACCTACAGGAATTTGAGCAATTTTGCCGGTTGCTTTAACAGTACTACCTTCTAAAATTTCTCTTCCATCGCCCATCAATACTACACCAACATTATCACTTTCTAAATTTAAAGCAATACCAATTGTCTTATCTTCAAATTCTAATAATTCACCCGCCATTACTTCGTCTAAGCCATAAACCCTAGCAATTCCATCACCTACTTGTAGTACAGTACCAATATTTGCAACTTTGACTGTTTGATCATATTTTTCAATCTGTTGACGGATGATATTACTAATCTCATCTGGTCTTATATTTAACATGTTGTTTATTTTTAATTAAAATCTAGAATATTTTATTTATCTTAATTGAAGATAACTCTGGTCTGCTACGACGATTTCAAAAGATAATGCCAATTAAATTGCTCCAACTTCTAAGAAATACGCAATTTCTTTTAATTGTCCTTTTAAGCTTGTATCGATAATTTTTGAGCCTAATTGTAATATAAATCCTCCAATCAAGTTAGGATCTACTGATAACTCAAGTTTTACTTTTGTATTCTTAGTCATAATTTTTAATTTCTTTATTAATTGATCTTGTTGCTCATTAGTTAAGCTTACAGATGAAGTTACTTGAGCTATAAGCAAAGATTCAAGCGAGTAAACTAGTTCTAAATACTTTAATAAAATAAAATTAAGATAAGCTATTCTCTTTCTTTCAACTAATACGAGTAGAAATGTTAGAATAGTATCATTTACTTGCCCTGAGAATAATTGTGTTAAAACCTCTTTTTTTGATGATTTAGAGATTAAAGGATTTGCAAAAAATGCAGTTAGATTATCTGAGTCAGTTAATACTGTTGAAATCATTGTAACATCTTCATTAATTTTCTCTAAATTATTAGATTTTTGAGCTAGTTCTAATAAAGCTTCTGCATATGGTAGCGATACTTTTGCCATCAATGCTTTATTGCTCATATTTTAGTTCCTAGTTTCATAATGTTAGTATCAATAATTCTAGATTGTGCAGTTGTATTTACTCTGCTTTTTAGCTGCAAAGTTACTCTATGTATAGCTAATGTAGTAATTTGTTGCTGAATTTGACGTTTGACTTGTTGTTCAGCATTAATAATACTATTTTTTCCTGAAATAGTAAGCTTTGCAATATCTGCTTTACCTTGTTCAAGAATAGCATTTCTAACTTTTTGTGCTGTAATTTCGGATTCTTTGCGAATTTGTTCAATTACAAATTGAGTTTGTTTCAATTGTTTTTGGGATTCTTCTAAGCGTTCATTAGCTTGTTTTAACCGTTCTTCTGACTCTTGTATAGCAAGAAGTACTTTCTCTTGTCTAGCAACTAGATTAGATCCAAGAAAGTTTTTCAAGATATATATTAGACCTGACAATAGCAAAGTTATGTTGATAACATTGGCTTCTAAAAAATCAGGATTAAAACCTAAAGTTTTGTTCTCAATATGTTCAGATAACATACTGAAAACTTGAAAAGTGTTACTCATTATATAATATATTTCTGTAAGTATACTGAAAATTCAATAGATATTAAGCTAAAGATTGATTATTTAAAATTTTAGCTTCTATTTGATCACTTAATGTCTCTACTTGGTTTTCTAGAGTTTTAATTGCTTCTTCCTTTTGAATAAGTAGTTGTTGAGAAGCATTATTGATTAACAGTTCAGCTTCTTTTTGAGCATCTTTAACTTTTTTTAATACGATATTTTGAGACTCTTTTTGCGATTCACGAATAATTTCTTGTGCTTTTTTTCTTGCATTAGATAACTCGTCTTCATACTGAAGCGTTAATTTGTCTGCTTGATTCAATGATGCAGAAGCTGTTGTTAAACTATTGCGAATATATTCACTTCTTTCGTCAAGGATTTTAGCTACAGGCTTGTAAAAAATTAGGTTTAATAAGATCATTAATACTAAAAATTGTAAAACCATTATAGGAAGTGTCGCATTAAAATCGAAAAGTCCTCCTTCTGTTTCTGTGCTAATTGAGTCTATAGATGATAGCAATAGATTAATCATATAAATATTTTAATGAGAGAATAGTTTTTAATAAAAAATCCTATTTGATAAAACGCTCAGGCTGAATACTATCACTTCTAATAGTAATCAGACTAAGCGTCAATAAATTAGCTTATCCCGTATAAGGATTTGCAAATAATAAAGATAGTGCAACAACTAGTCCGTAGATAGTTAAGGATTCCATAAATGCTAAACTTAGTAATAGTGTACCTCGGATTTTACCTTCAACTTCTGGCTGTCTAGCAATACCTTCAACAGCATTTGCAGCTGCACTACCTTGCCCAATGCCAGGTCCAATAGCAGCCAAGCCAACAGCAAGACCAGCAGCGATAACAGATGCAGCGGAAACAATTGAATCCATAATTGTGATTATCTTTGTAAAGAAATAGATAGAAAATTAACAGATTTCGGGTGAATAATCTTTTATAGAATTAATCTATTAGAATTATTCATGTTCTCCATGTCCTTCAAGAGCTTCACCTATATAAGCTGCAGACAAAGTTGAAAAAATTAAGGCTTGGATTGAACTAGCAAATAAGCCAAGTATCATTACCGGCAGAGGAATTAGTATGGGCACTAAAAGAGTGAAAACGGATACAACTAATTCATCTGCTAGTACATTACCAAATAGTCGAAAACTTAATGATAAAGGCTTTGTAAAGTCTTCTAGAATATTAATCGGAAGTAATACTGGTGTTGGCTCAATATATCTTGAAAAATATCCAATACCATTTTTTCGTAAACCCGCATAGAAATAAGCTAGTGATGTCATTAAAGCCAAAGCTACAGTTGTATTAATATCATTTGTTGGTGCAGCAAGTTCTCCTGCTGGCAACCGTATTAGTTTCCATGGAATTAGAGCTCCTGCCCAATTACTTCCTAGAATAAATAGAAAAATGGTAGACACATAAGGTACCCATGGTCTATATTCATGTTCACCTATTTGGTTTTTTGCAATATCTTGTAAAAACTCTAAGACATATTCCATAAAATTTTGAAAGTCTTCAGGAATACGTTTTAAATTTCTTGTTCCTGCAAAGGCAATCCCTAATAAAGTTGCCATTACTAACCAAGTTACGATAAAGACTTGACCATGAATTTTATAAGGTCCAACTTGCCAGTATAAATGTTTACCTACTTCAACTGCTGATAAACTAATAGATGAAGATAGTTGTTCAATATTGTCCATATTATTAGACGACAAAGTTAGTATCATAGCTATACTCTACCAATAAATTTAAAATTAACAGATTATTATTGTAATAAGATTGTCTCAGCATGTCTTTCCTAAATCTTAGGTATGCTTCAAATCATCTAAAAGTTTTAATGATGCATTAATATAGTCTTTTAGATTATATAATATTTTAATCAAGAATATTATCATCCAATATAATTATATAACTATATAAAAAATATTTAACATTATTGCTCAAATAACTTTGAAGTTATGTTAACTTTTTATCATTCCTTTAACTTCCTCTGCAAAATTATTTGCTTTTTTTTCTTGTCCTTCTCCTAATACAAAACGTACAAATCTTCTTATTTGTATATTTTCGCCTGTTAAAGCAATATTTTGGTTAATTAGATCTTGAATTGTAATATCTGGATTCCGAATAAAATTTTGGTTTAATAAAGCCATATCTTTTAATCTTTTTTGTATACGACCTTCAATAATTTTATTCTTAATTGCTTCTGGTTTATTAGCTAAGTCTTCTTTTTCAGATTCAATTTTTGTTTCAAGTAGTCGAATAGATTCTGGTATATTATCGATATTAACATATCTTACAGATGGACAAGCAGCTATTTGCATGGCAATATTCTTAGATAATGCTTGAAATTCTACTCTTCTTGCAACAAAGTCTGTCTCACAATTTAATTCAACTATTACACCGATTTTAGATCCTGCATGAATATAACTATCAATAATACCTTCAGCAGTACGGCGACTAGACTTTTTATCTGACAGAGCTAACCCTTTTTTTCTTAAGTTATCTATAGCTTCTTCCATATTTCCTTTGGATTGTTGTAGTGCTTTTTTACAATCCATCATTCCTGCACCAGTTTTTATCCTTAATTCCTTAACATATTGAGCTGAAATTTCTATCGTCATATCATGGATCCGGGTCTTAATTTCTAAATTAATAATATATATAAATAACCTATTACACAAAATGTAATGTTTTTAATTCAAGAAGTTCTAAGTTGTAAATAAGATCTTTAAATAGTATTATCTACTTCTCTAGTACCTTCAATAATAGCATCTGCAATATTGCCTATTATTAATTTGATAGACCGAATAGCATCATCATTTGCAGGTATAGGTATATCGACTATTTCAGGGTTGCAATTAGTATCTAAAACACAGATTGTAGGTATACCTAATTTTATACATTCTTGAATAGCTGTTGATTCTCTTTTTTGATCTACTACTACTACTATATCAGGAAGATTTTTCATTTTTTTAATACCATTTAAGTGCTTACGTAGTTTATCTAATTCTCTACGAGTTACAGCACCTTCTTTTTTTGGTAATTGATCAATTAAGCCAGACTCATCTTGAAATTCTAGTTCTTTTAATCGATCAACTCTAGATTTGATTGTTACCCAATTTGTAAGCATACCACCTAGCCATCTTTGATTAACATAATAAGAATTTGAACGTAATGCTTCCTGTGCAATAATTTCAGCAGCTTGTCTTTTAGTACCCAGAAATAAAAATTTTTTTCCTTCTGATGCACAAGTTTTTACAAAGTCATATGCTTCTGTAAGTAGTTGTGCCGTTTGTACTAAATCTATAATATGAATACCATTTCTTTCTGTATAAATGTATGGAAACATTTTTGGATTCCATCTTCTTGCTTGGTGACCAAAATGAACTCCTGACTCTAACAATTCTGCTAAAGATACTACTGCCATAATTACTTAACTCCTTTTGATTCTCATTCGACTTGTAGTCTGTGTACTTATAGTTAATTTAACTATGTGGTAAGTTATTAATTTTGAGATAAGGGATATTTTCGCGCACTTCTATCATCTAAAATAATATCATCTATGCTAGCATCTTCAGAATTTTTTGTCTTCTTGTAATGCTTTAAATTGATGGCTATATTTGAATTGTCTGTAGAATGTTGATTAGTATCTAAACTTTTATTATAAACATTAAAGCCTGTCCCAGCTGGAATTAAACGTCCAATGATGACATTTTCTTTTAGTCCTTTTAGCCAGTCGAGCTTCCCAGAAATAGCAGCTTCAGTTAATACTTTAGTTGTTTCTTGAAAACTAGCTGCAGAAATGAAACTTTCTGTATTCAAAGATGCTTTCGTAATTCCCAATAAAATTGGATAATATATAGCTTCACTTTTGCTTAAAATACACATTGTATTATTTACATCATGTATCTTTTGTAACTCAACCATTTCACCTGGTAAAAAATCTGTATCTCCACCTTTCTCTATTTTGACTTTAGAGGTCATTTGCCTTACGATAACTTCGATATGTTTGTCTGCTATATCTACTCCTTGCGATTGATAAACTAATTGAACCTCTTTTACCAAGAAAAGTTGTATTTCTTGTATACTCAGTATCGTAGCATTGTAAGAATTTAATCCTATACTCAAATATGACTTAAAACTATTCTCTAATAAAATATGAGGATTAAAATTAGTATCAGCTTTTTTTCGAGCTTCTAGAATTTCTTCAATTCGAGGCAAACCTTGTACAATATCACCCGTTTTTGTTCTTTCAAAAATTAAAGTTGCTAAATTTTCGCCACGTTGAACTAGATTATCATTGTTTACATGCAATATAGCACCATTAGATACTAGATATGGTCTACCTATTCTCATTGTAACTTGATTTTCATCAATACTAGTTATTTTACCAGATTCAAGCGAAATAATATTATTGCCAACCTCATCACCTGAACGAATCCAGTCGTTAATACCTACTTTTAAACTTGTTTTAGGAATCTTAAATATTTTTTGATCTAAATCAGTAATTACAAGAACTCGCCTATTATATTTATTTATATCATCAATATATTCGATGATACCATTATTAGTTGATAGAATATTAGTTTGTGCAATGACTGTGTTTTTCTCAATTAATTCCCCATCTTTAACTAAAATATCAGTCATACTGCTAATATTACCAGATTCATAAACACTTTCAGCTTTTAATGCTAAAGATTCAGCAATAATAAACTGTAGAGTATAAGAATTTAGATCATTATACTTAGCCTCGAACTCTGCCATACAACTGACTGGAGTATTATTATTATTAATTTGTAAGATAAGATAAGTTTTTACCAAATTTACTCCATTAACAGATTTAACTCTGTCTCCATCTTTAAAAGGTGTCCTATTTATTACATTTAACTCTAAAGGACTTGTTTCATTGACACTATCTTTGCAGAATTGATACTCTTTATTTGGGATAGAGTATACGATGACTGGACGTATTAGTATATAATTTTTCTCATTAGTATGAATGTATTCCCAGTATACAAGCTTATTAGTCGTAATTCCTTCTATGATTTGTTCGCCAGGTCGCAGGAAACCTCTATTTTTATTAATATTAATTATATTATCTTGAATAGAATAAATATCACCAGGCTTAATTACTACTTCTAGTATGATGCCATCTTGTTCTAAAACTTCAATAATTCCTGAATTCTTAGCGAAAATGTTTTTAACAATTTCAGTACCAGCTTCTACAAAGTCACCGCTACTAACTAATAATAAAGATACATCTTTATTGATTTCGTGAGTTTCTTCCGAAATCCATAATATATATCCAGCTCCAAGAATATCATAGAAGTCTTGGGTATTTCCTACTTTTTTCTTTGAAACAGGTAGATCAAGATATTTGACAATACCTCCTGTTTGTGTAACATATGTCGTTGAAATTAATTCTGCTACTGCTTGATTATTTACAACTGCTTGATTAGATTCAATGTGCAGTACAAACTTTTCTTGATTTAATGTTTCCAAGATATATGATCCATTAGTAGTACTGTTATCAAGATACACACTAGACGAATTTAATTTTTTAGATGCAGCTATAACTTTAATCTTTGTACCACCTCCATTATCATTGTTTAGTTGATTTGATAGCCTAACAACTCCTCTATATTGATTAGTAATTTTTACACTAGCTAATATACTTTTTTCGTATATTGATTCACCGGACTTAACATTTAATTCAGCATCATCTGGTATTCTATATGTTTTACCAGACAATACCCAAACAAGCCCGCCTTTTTGTGCTATACGTACCGTATGTTGCTTACTTTGAATTTCTTCAACAGTTAGTTTTGTAAATTGTACTTTTCCGGCAAAGTCTGCTAGAATCGACTTTTGTGCTCTTTCAGTAATTAGACGATTACTTAAAGGATATTCAGCAATAATCTCACCTTTCACGACTTTATCATAATTATTTTTTAGAAGAATTGTCCCCTTCTCAAAAGCTATATTTTCAAGAATTTCCTTGTTTATCAATTTAATATTACAGTTTTGATTCACTAAATATGCTTCTTCACCATGGCGAGTTCTCATAGGGCTAAAATAATCTTCTTTCGGATATTCTAAAATACCAGTCCCAGGGGAGTAAATACTTTGAGCTAATTCTCCAGTAAAAACCCCTCCGGTATGAAATGTTCTCATGGTTAGTTGTGTTCCAGGTTCTCCAATAGATTGAGCAGCAATGATACCAACTGCTTCTCCTATATCGACAAGTTTCCCATGTGCTAAATTCCATCCATAGCATAATTGACAAACTGAGCCGATAGAATTACATGTAATCGGAGATCTAACCAGTACTTTAGTAATTCCAGATTCAACAATATGTGTTGCTAGAGAAGGAACTATTTCTTGGTTAGCTTTTGCAATTGTTAGTTTTGATACTGGATTATATACATCATCAGCTAAAATTCTACCAAGTAAAGCCTGTTCTAAAGAGATAAGAGATCTTTGATTTTCAATCATATCCTCTAATAAAATTCCTCTTTTAGTATTACAATTAACTTCTCGTATAATTACATCCTGTGAAACATCTACTAATCTTCTTGTCAAATATCCAGAATCTGCAGTTCTTAAAGCTGTATCAACAAGTCCTTTACGTGCTCCATAAGAAGAAATAAAGTAATCAGTAACTGTTAAGCCTTCTCTGAAATTACTGGAGATAGGTAGATCAATAATTTGCCCTTGCGGATCAGACATAAGTCCTCTCATACCAACCAGTTGTCTAACTTGGGAAATATTACCACGAGCACCAGAAAATGCCATCATGTAGATCGAATTGAGTGGATCTGTTTCTTTAAAATATGAAATGACTTCTTTTTTGAGTGATTCACTAGCATTATTCCATGTATCAATTACTTTTTGAAATCTTTCAACCGCCGTGATTTCACCGATATAATAACGTTGATCAGTTAAATTAATTGAATTCATTGTTTTTTCTAACAAACCTTTTTTTGCTGGTGGTATTCTTAAATCTTCTAAGCTTAAAGATATACCAGCTTTTGTTGCGTAATAAAAGCCAAGGTCTTTAAGTTTATCAGCCATGTTAGCAGCACGCGCTATGCCATAGTTACGGAAGGCCCAAACAATTAATGTTTTGAGTTCTGACTTATCAATAACTTTATTAGAGAAACTAGGTTGTATTAATAATTTTTTATCTGGCACTCTATATCTCCTGAATATATTCAATTAAATTTATTAATCATTAATAGACCAATGATTCTTGTATAACTTTGTTAAACAATATCCGACCAACTGTTGTACGAATATACTGTACGATACAATAACCATAAATATCTTCTTTTAAAATTTTATCTGGCATATATTTAGTAATATAGCCTTCAGTATCTTTTTTAATGAAAAGAACTTGGTCATTTTCTGTATTGTCAACACAACCATCAAATCTTACCCAAATATAGGCATGTAAATCTATGACTTGTTGTTGATATGCTATTGTAGCATCTTCTAAACTACAGAAATATTGACCTGCCCCCTTTTGACTAGTTGGATTATTGGCTGTTAAATAGTAACATCCTAAAACCATGTCTTGACTAGGCATTAATATAGGTTGTCCTGTTGCTGGAGATAGAAAATTATGGGGTGCAAGCATTAAAAGTCTCGCTTCAGCTTGCGCTTCTAATGATAAAGGTACATGTACTGCCATTTGGTCACCATCGAAATCAGCATTAAAAGCAGGACATACTAAGGGGTGTAACTTAATTGCTCTACCTTCAACAAGTAATGGCTCAAATGCTTGTATCCCTAAACGATGTAACGTAGGTGCTCTATTTAGTAAAACAGGATGTCCATGAATTACTTCTTCTAAAACATTCCAAACTGCTAATTCATTCCTTTGAATAAGCTTTTTTGCTGCTTTGATATTATTAACAAGTCCTTGTAGAATAAGGCGATGAATGACAAAAGGCTGGAACAATTCAAGCGCCATTTCTCTTGGTAAACCGCATTGATGAAGTTTCAAGTTTGGGCCGACTACAATGACAGAACGCCCTGAATAGTCAACTCTTTTTCCTAATAAGTTTTGCCGAAAACGACCTTGTTTCCCTTCTATAATATCTGATAATGATTTGAGTGGACGATTATTTGCTCCTACAACAGTTCTTCCACGCCTACCATTATCCATTAGTGCATCTACTGCTTCTTGGAGCATTCTTTTTTCATTACGTATAATGATTTCGGGAGCTAGTATCGATTTTAATCTTGATAGGCGATTATTTCTATTAATAATTCTCCGGTAAAATTCATTGAGGTCAGCTGTAGCAAAGCGTCCTCCATCTAGCTGAACCATCGGTCTTAAGTCAGGTGGAATTACAGGAATTACCGAAAAGACCATCCAAGCTGGATTAGCACTAGTAGCTGTAAAATGGTCTAGTAAGCGTAACCTTTTCATCTTTTTATTGAATTTTGGTGAAGAATTTTTTATACTTTTTGGAGGATTGAGAGCATCATCTCGTAAAATCAAAGCAGTTGCTTTTATATCTAAGTCTTGTAATAGTGTTTGAATAGCTTCAGCTCCGATACTAACTTCTACACCAAATAAGCTTGAAGATTGTGGATATAACTTGTCTTCTAATGCTCTCCATTCGTAACCTTCAAGTAACTGTTTATATACTAGTGATTCATAACTACCTGGGTTGGTAATGACATACGAGTGAAAGTAAACAATTTTTTCAACTTCTTTTACAGTAAAATCAAGTGCTAAAGCAATATAACTAGTTGTACCTTTTAAATACCATACGTGAGTAACAGGAGCTGCTAATTCTATATATGCCATTCTATGGCGACGTACTTTAGCTTCTGTAACTTCTACACCACATCTTTCACATACAATACCTTTGTACCTGAAGCGCTTATATTTACCACAATGACATTCCCAATCTTTCACTGGACCAAATATGCGCTCACAGAATAAGCCATCCATCTCTGGCTTTAATGTACGATAATTAATAGTTTCAGGCTTAGTTACTTCTCCTACTATTTGACCATTCGGTAAGGTTCTTTCACCCCACCCACGAATTTTGTCAGGTGAAGCTAAGCTAATTTTGACATAGTCAAAGTGTTGTTCAAATTTTGCCATTATATGATAAATAAGAATATTGTATTAATTGAAATATGATAAAGAAAATAGTATTTACTGTGAAAGATCAAAATCATTTAATATTTCTTGCTCTTCATAAAAAAAATCTTCATTTGTATTGCTATAATCTACATGATTATTTTCCTGTTTAAATATAAAATTCTTTTGATCATTAGACATCAAATCAACTTCAATACCGTAGTTTCTTCCATCTTCAAGTAATTCTAATTTATGAGCTGCAATATCTAAACCTAATGACTGTAACTCTCTCATTAGTACTTTAAAAGACTCTGGTGTACCTGGGCGAGGGATTGGTTTACCTTTAACAATAGCATTGAGAGCTTCATTCCGTCCTTGCATATCATCCGATTTTACTGTTAGTAATTCCTGTAATGTATATGCTGCTCCAAAAGCTTCTAGAGCCCATACTTCCATTTCTCCTAAACGTTGTCCACCATGCTGTGCTCTACCTCCCAAAGGTTGCTGAGTAACTAGAGAGTATGGTCCCGTAGATCTTGCATGAATTTTATCATCTACTAAATGTACAAGTTTCAACATATATGCTTTCCCTACAGTAATAGGGTTATCAAATTCTTCACCAGTGCGTCCGTCAACTAATGTTATTTTACCTGGGTGTTTATTATTAAAAAGCCACTTTTTATCACTAGTAATACTAGCTTCTTTTAGTTTATGGTTAATTAATGAACGTGATGCTTCAGCACCATACATCTCATCGAAAGGAACAATTTTAAATCGTTTATCAATATAATCTCCAGCTAAACCAAGTAAACATTCAAATAATTGTCCAACATTCATTCTTGATGGTACACCAAGTGGATTTAGTACTATATCAATAGCTGTACCGTCTGGCATGTATGGCATATCCTGGCGAGGTAAAATACGTGAGATAATTCCTTTGTTACCATGTCTACCAGCCATTTTATCACCAACTTGAATTTTCCTTTTTTGTGCAACATAAATTCTAATAATAGCATTAGTGCCTGGAGGTAATTCATCTCCTTTTTGTCTAGTAAAAACTCTTATATTTACAATTCTTCCTTTCGCTGCATTAGGTAATCTTAAAGATGTATCACGCACATCACGAGCTTTCTCACCAAAAATTGCTCTTAATAATTTGCCTTCAGGTAATTGATCTGATTCACCTTTAGGAGTAATTTTACCGACTAAAATATCTCCAGACTCAACCCAAGAGCCGATTGTAATAATACCATTATTATCTAAATGAGATACTGAATTTTCGCCAACATTTGGTATATCACGTGTAATATCTTCAGGTCCTAATTTAGTTTGTCTACACTCAACTTCGTAACGTTCGATATGAATGGATGTATAAATATCTTCATAAATTAATCTTTCACTAATTAAAAAAGCATCTTCGTAATTGTAGCCTTCCCAAGGCATATATGCTACATAAATATTACGTCCTAGTGCCATTTCTCCTCCATCTGTCGATGCACCATCTGCAATAGCTTGTCCTATCATGATTTTATCACCGGGCCACACAATTGGCCTTTGATTAATACAAGTATCTTGGTTAGAACGATAGTATTTTTTGAGACGATAATGTGCAGTCCTACCATTTAAATCTTGGATACCAATTTTTGTAGCAGATACATAATTTACGTGACCTTCGGTTTTACTAATTATTACCATTCCCGCATCTCTAGCTATTTTTGATTCTAAGCCAGTGCCTACTATAGGCTTTTCTGGGTATAGTAGGGGCACAGCTTGTCTTTGCATATTAGATCCCATCAATGCTCTATTTGCATCATTATGTTCAAGAAAAGGAATTAAAGACGTAGCAGCTGAAATAACTTGTATTGGAGACACAGCAATATAATCAACTTCTGCAGAACTTGTAGTTAAAAATTCTTGCCTGTAACGAATAGGTATTAAATCTCCTATAATGTTAGCATTATCATCTAATAATATATCAGCAGGTGCTATTCGTAGATCATCTTCTTCATCTGCTGTCATAAAAATTGGTTTGGTATTGTGCAGAACTCGGCCATCTGTTACTTTGATGTAAGGAGATTCAATAAATCCATAGATATTAATTCTAGCATAAATACTAAGAGAGCCTATTAAGCCAGCATTTGGTCCTTCTGGTGTTTCAATAGGGCATATTCTTCCATAATGGCTAGGATGTAAATCTCGAACGGCAAAACCAGCTCTATCTTTATTTAGTCCTCCTGGTCCTAAAGCACTAATTCTTCTTTTATGAGTTAATTCTGCTAAAGGATTAGTTTGATCCATGAATTGTGAAAGCTGGCTTGATCCAAAAAACTCCCGTACTGATGCAATTAAAGGTTTTGGATTGATTAAATTAGAGAGACTTAGTGAATCTAAGTCACATATAATCATTCGCTCGCGAATAATTCTTTCAAGTCTATTTAATCCTATTCGCATTTGGTTTTGTAAAAGCTCTCCTACAGATCTTACTCTACGGTTACCTAAATGATCAATATCATCTAATGTACCGACATTTTGTTCTTTTAGGTTAATTAAATAATCAATTGCCACAATAATATCTTGTGGTGATAATACACGAAAAGAAATTGGAATATTGATATTCAACTTTTTATTTATTTTATGTCTACCTACTTCTCCTAGGTCATATCGTTTAGGATCAAAAAAACGAGAGTAAAGCATTTGTTGGGCAATTTGTACTGTTGCTGGTTCATTTGGTCTTAATTTACTATAAACAATTAATAGTGCTTCTTCATCAGTAATACTTTCTACTTGTGACTTACCAATTTCTTTTTCTAATTCTTTTTTTGCATAAAGTGCAGATGCATTAATCAAGAAATTATATTTACTCAGACCTTTTTTGATGTCTTCTTTGTTTAAACCTATAGCACGTAAAAATACATAAGCATTTACTTTATGCGTTTTATCTATTCGTACCCATATTTGCGCTTTAGAATCAATTTCAAATTTAAGCCACGAACCTCTATTAGATATTAAACTTGCACTAAAAGTATGCTTATCATTTTTGTCCAATTCTTTTTTGTAGTAAATACCAGGACTTCGTATTATTTGGTTAATAATTACTCTTTCTGTTCCTGAAATTACAAAAGTACCTCGATTAGTCATTAAAGGTAAGTCACCAATAAAAATTGGTCTTTTTTTATATTTTTTATTTTGTGAGTTTATTTCTTGATAAGTTACAATATTATTACTTAAACGGCTTCTTGCTGTAAAAAGTTCAATATCTTTTCTGGTTAATTTAGAGGGAATATAAATTTGGGCGCTATATGTTCTATCCCGACTTTTTGCTTTGCGAACACTATATCGAGGAAATTTTAATTTATATTCTGTTCCAAAAAATTGTAACTCTAATTTACCAGTAGGATCAGTAATAAGGGGAAAAAAATCCAAAACTTCAGAGAGACCTTCTGATAAAAACCAACGAAAGCTATTAATCTGTATGTCTGCTAAGTCTGGAAATGTAGAATGAGTAGGTGTATTCTTAGCTGGTAGCATAAATAATAATTCCTTAACCTATTTATTTCAAAACACAAAAATAAAACACACTAAAGTTGCAATACTTTAGTTGTTAAATCGATAGAAGAATACAAAAATATTATAGTTAATAATAAGCTATTAGGAATATATTTCTAAAATAGCTTTTTAGTGATTTTTGAGTATTTGTGGGAGATGAATTATTATTCAATGTTTATGATAATTATAATTACTGAGTACCTGGAAGATAAAAAGTATTGTTATTAGCGTATTAATTCTAAAATCTATAGATAGAATAAAGTCTTACATTAGGAACATTATATCTATACTATTTTTAAAGTTTTAGCTAAAAAAGCTTTTTTACGAGCAGCGTTATTCTTGTGTAAAACACCTCTTTTAACTGCTTTATCAATTTTACTATAGACTTTATTTAATCTAAATTGTAAATCTTGCAAATCCTTAGGTAAATTTGCTTGATGTACTTCTTCTAAATATTTTTTAGTTAAAGTTTTAATAGTTGATTTATACACCTTGTTTCGACAACGATTTCTTTCCGCTACTGTGATACGTTTTAGTACAGATGAATTTTTAGCCATTATAATTATTAGACATTAATTTATATAAAATTTGTGTACATCATAACATTAGAAAATAGTAATCTACAATCCCTGAGAACTAAAGATTTGAGTCAAAAATTTATATGAGACTTGATACTTTATATGAAAACGTGAGATACTACTCATATTATAACTAAAACTATGACATTTAATAATGGGTAAAAGCAAAGGTGCACGTATTACTATAACTCTTGAGTGTGAATGTCGGAATAATCCACATGAACATAAAAGAAGCAATGGTATCTCCAGATATACCACTTCTAAAAATAGACGAAATACTCCAGGTCGTATTGAACTGAAGAAGTTTTGTAGGTATTGTAATATTCATACTCAATTTAAAGAAATCAAATAATTATCATAGGACATTTATGGCTTTATATAACAAAAAAATTTCACCTATCAAAAAAACAGAAGTTTTAGATTACAAAGATATAGATCTTTTAAGAAAATTTATAACAGAACAAGGAAAGATTCTTCCTAGGAGATCCACAGGTTTAACTTCCAAGCAACAAAAAAAATTGACAAAAGCAATTAAGCAAGCACGTATATTAGCATTATTACCTTTCTTAAATAAAGATTAATATTACAAGTAAGTTAAGATGGAAATCGAGCAACTTAACTTACTTATATCTTTAAAGTGTTTTCATTTTCTCCACAAGTTCGTAAGAACTAATAATATCTTTTTTTTGCCATGCATCAAAGTTATTACATAAAACTCCGCATTCATTGCTTGTAGAAACTTCTTCGACATCTTCTTTTATTCTTTTTAAAGAGCTGAGTTTACCTTCGTGTATCAATTCACTATTTCTATATATTCTTATATACGAATTACGTTTTAACTTACCTTCTGTTACTATAGAGCCTGCTACATTACCTTTGCTAACAACAAATACGCTTTCTACGATACCAGAACCAATAGCTTGTTCACTATATTCTACCTCTACAAACTTTAGCATTTCTTCTTCTACGTATTCAATTAAATCATAAATAATTTTAAAATCTTTCACAATTACATTAGTCTTTAAGGAAAGTGCAAACATTTTCGATGGTATATCTGTATTAAAACTCAAAATTAATGAATTACTAATGCTTGCTAAATTAATATCACTTGCATTAACTTCTCCTACACTTATTGAAACTATATTGATTTGTACTTTTTCTTGAGGAATTTTGCTGAAAGATTGAATGATTGCTTCTATTGTGCCTTCAGAATCTGTTTTCAATACAATATTCACTTTTTTATTCTCTGTATTTTTCTTTTGTGATGGAGATTCTAGTGTAATTCTAGTATTTAATTTTTGATGACCTTGATTTGTATTTAAAGATTTAGATCGTTGTAATTCTACCAACTGTTTTTTTACTTCCTTAGTATTCGCTAAAGCTTTAAAAATTGTTCCTGACTGTGGAATAGATGATAGCCCAGAAATTGTAACGATGGAAGAAGGTCCAACACTTGTAATATTTTTTAGACTGTGGTTAGTAATAGTTCGTATTTTAGAAATGCAATGAGAATTAGTGATGTAGTCCCCTACATTTAGGGTACCATTTTGTACAACTACATGGGCAACAGGTCCTTTTTGTTTATCCAAATAGCCATTTAGTATTGTACCTGATGCTAAGCTTTCAATTTTGACTTGAAGTATACTATTTTTTGCAATACTAGTAATAGTTTTTAATAATAAGTCAATATTAATATTGTTTAGTGCACTTATTTCAATAATTTCTGTATTACCACCTTCTGTTGAGGTGGTAATTGCAAGGTTTGCTAAAGCTACTTTTATTGACTCAATATCAGCTTCAGGCTTGTCTACTTTATTTAAAGCAATAACAAACGGTATGTGATATTCTTTTAAATATTTAATGGCTTCAATCGTTTGTGGTTGTAAACCATCATCAGCGGCAACAACTAAGATGCCAATATCCGTTACTTGAATGCCTAGTAGACGTGTTGATGAAAATGCTTCATGCCCAGGAGTATCTAAAAAAATGATTTTATTATTATCCACATTGACTTGATATGCTTCTAGTTGTTGTGTAATACCTCCAGACTCTAATTTAATAGCATTTGTAGATCGAATTGTATCTAACAAAGTTGTTTTGCCATGATCTACATGACCAAAGACAGTAATAATAGGAGCTCTTTGGGATAATGTATTCTTATCTTCAGAAGTATAGTCTTTATGTTTTTGGATTATTGCTTTAGAATCTTCTTGTTTTTCTACTTTTACTCCATATTCACTAGCAATAGACTGAGCAAGTTCTATATCTACTACTTGGTTAACAGTGACATAAATACCTTTCATAAATAACAACTTAATTATTTCAGCGGATGGAATATTAAGTGCTATTGATAAATTATCAATTGGCATAGGATCTGTTAAAATAACTTTATTTGGTTTAGAAGAACTTAATGTTACAACTTCTTTTTTCTTGTTATCTTTATTGACTAGATTATTTTTTTTATAACTAGTACGGCTTAAGTTACTGGCTTTTTTCAAATGTTTTGTGGGACGCATTAAAGATAAAGCTAGACTTTGATTGATTTTTGATAAATTAGATTCATATTGATTACTATTTACACTATCATCATCATCATTAATATGTATTTTGGCTCTTCCTTTCTTTTTAAATTTTATTTTATTTTTTTTATACTCTAAAGGGTCTATAGGTTTATTATAATTTTTATTTTTTTTATCTGTACGATTTTGTATTAAATTTAATTCATCAGTTTCTACTTCTGCTATACTATCAGGAGAGCTTAAACTACTAACTGAGCTATTAACTTTAGCTTTATCTATAATAATAATTTTAGGCATTTTTAATTGTAGCCGACTTTTATCTAGATAGCTTTCATTTTGACTAGCTAGTTCTATTTGACTTTGAAAAAGATAGCTTAATTTTTTCCAGTAGTGTTTGTTGCAAGTTACCATGATTTTCTTTTGTAATTTAACAATAGTTATGACGATATACATTTTTAATGTAATAAATAGTTTAATTACATTAATTTAAAAATATGATATAAATAAAGTAAAGGCAACTGAATTAAATTCTATTTACTAATAAATGCAAATTGAATATGGAGATATAATTATGTCACGTTCTCAAAAAAATGATAATTTCATTGATAAAACATTTACTGTATTAGCGGACATTGTTCTGAAAGTTCTTCCAACAAGTAAAGAAGAAAAAGAAGCTTTTTGTTATTATCGAGATGGTATGTCAGCACAATCAGAAGGCGAGTATGCGGAAGCTTTAGAAAATTACTATGAAGCTTTAGGCCTAGAGGAAGATCCGTATGATCGCAGTTATATACTTTATAATATTGGTTTAATTTACTCTAGCAATGGAGAACATATTAAAGCACTAGAATATTACCATAAAGCACTCGAATTAAATACAAAATTACCGCAAGCACTTAATAATATAGCTGTAATTTACCATTACCAAGGAGTTAAAGCCTCTGAAAAAAATAAAAAAGATATTTCAAAAAGTATGTTTGATAAAGCTGCTAGCTATTGGCAACAAGCAATTTATTTAGCACCAAATAACTACATCGAAGCCCAAAATTGGTTAAAGACAACTGGTCGCCAAATTGCCGATCATAGCTTTTAAAAAAAATGATTTATATGCAAAAAACAATTTTTTAGTTTACAATATCCTACGGTAAAGTAATTATTTTGTTTATTCAGTCTTTTTTGAGTTAGCTGTTTTACATTCTTTACTCATGAAATTTTATCTATTGTCTAAATAACTATATAAATAATCTATGGTTGCAAAAACAAATAATGGTTCGGTAACACAAATTATTGGTCCTGTCTTGGATATTGAATTTGCCAATGGTAAATTGCCTAAGATTTTTAATGCATTAACTGTAAAAGGACCTGAAGGTATTATTACATGTGAAGTACAACAGCTTTTAGGAGATAATAGAGTTCGAGCTGTATCTATGAGCTCAACAGAAGGCTTAAAAAGGGGCATTGAAGTTATAGATACAGGTTCGCCAATTACAGTACCAGTTGGTTTGCCAACTCTAGGTAGGATTTTTAATGTGCTTGGTGAGCCAGTAGACAATTTAGGTGCTGTAGTAACAGAAACTAATCTTCCTATTCATAGATCAGCTCCAGCATTTACACAATTAGAAACAAAGCCATCTATTTTTGAAACAGGTATTAAAGTAGTTGATTTACTAGCTCCTTATCGCAGAGGTGGTAAGATTGGCTTATTTGGTGGTGCTGGTGTTGGTAAAACTGTATTAATTATGGAACTAATTAATAATATTGCTAAAGCACATGGAGGTGTTTCTGTTTTTGGAGGAGTAGGTGAAAGAACTCGAGAGGGTAATGATTTATATGAAGAAATGAAAGAGTCTAAAGTTATTGATAAAGATAATTTAACGAATTCAAAAGTCGCTCTGGTTTATGGTCAAATGAATGAACCTCCAGGAGCAAGAATGAGAGTTGGCTTAACAGCGTTAACAATGGCTGAATACTTTAGAGATATCAACCAACAAGATGTTCTACTATTTATTGACAATATTTTTAGATTTGTGCAAGCTGGATCAGAAGTATCGGCATTACTAGGTAGAATGCCTTCTGCAGTAGGTTATCAGCCTACACTAGCAACAGAAATGGGAGCACTACAAGAAAGAATTACGTCTACAAAGCAAGGTTCTATCACTTCGATCCAAGCCGTATATGTACCAGCAGATGATTTAACAGATCCTGCACCAGCTACTACTTTTGCTCATTTAGATGCCACTACTGTTTTATCTAGGGGTTTAGCAGCTAAAGGTATTTATCCTGCAGTAGATCCTTTAGACTCTACATCTACAATGTTGCAACCAAGTATTGTTGGTGAACTGCATTATGCAACAGCACAGCAAATAAAATCTACGCTGCAACGTTATAAAGAATTACAAGATATTATTGCTATTTTAGGTTTAGATGAATTATCTGAAGAAGATCGATTAACAGTATCTAGAGCAAGAAAAATTGAGAGGTTTCTATCTCAACCTTTTTTTGTTGCTGAAGTGTTTACAGGATCACCAGGGAAATATGTGTCATTAGAAAATGCCATAAAAGGTTTTCAGATGATTTTCAACGGAGAACTTGATGATTTACCAGAACAAGCTTTTTACTTAGTAGGAGGTATTGATGAAGCTATTTCTAAAGCTGAAACATTAAAAGATTAAAGATTATTATGACATTAACAATACGAGTGATTGCACCAGATAGAACAGTCTGGGATGCAATGGCAAAAGAAATTATCCTTCCTAGTAGTACTGGGCAGCTCGGAGTTCTAACTGGACATATTCCATTACTAACTGCTTTAGATATAGGAGTAATGAGAGTAAGAATAGATAAAGAGTGGATTCCTATTGTATTGCTAGGCGGTTTTGCTGAGATAGAAAATGATATAATTACTATTTTAGTTAATGGAGCTGAAGAGATATCTGAAATTGATCCAGAAATAGCACAACAAAGTTTAGATAAAGCTTCTGATTTATTTTCACAAGCTACTAGTAATAAAGATAAAATAGAAGCAACACAAAATATTCGGAAAGCTAGAGCAAGATTACAAGCTTTGGCTAGTGTAAACAATTAATTAATTTAGTAAAGATAATAAAGCATATATTATATATAGCATTATTATCTCTTTATTTTAGATAAATATTAAATTTATTATATTAGCTTAGGCCAGAGCAAATATAGTCAAAGTATAGGCCCATTTCTTTACCTGCATCTGCTCCTACTAATCCTACCGTTACTTCTTTCATCGCTTGAATTGCTTGTATAGTAGCACCAATTGGTACACCTAGAGAATTATATGTTTCTTTTAAACCATTTAGTACTCTCTCATCTAGGATTGAAGGATCACCAGCTAGCATACCATAAGTTGCATATCTTAAGTAATAATCTAAGTCTCTAATGCATGCAGCATATCTACGTGTTGTGTACATATTACCACCAGGACGAGTAATGTCAGAATAAAGTAATGACTTAGCTACTGATTCTTTAATAATAGTAGCTGCATTTGCTGCAATGGTAGCAGCCGCTCTAACTCTTAATTCACCTGTTTGAAAGTATCCTCTTAACTTTTCTACTGAGCTATCATCTAAGTATTTGCCTTGTACGTCAGCTGCATTAATTACAGAAGTAATTGCATCTTGCATTTTATTATATTCTCCTTAAGAATAAATTATATTGTATAGATTAAAATATCAAAAATATTAGAATGCTTTAATTATTGCATCGCTCCTAAGGTATAATCAAAATAAAAACCTGCTTCAGCTGAATCTTCACCTGATAATAAAGAACAAGCAACACTCTTCATCGAACGCACACCTTCTGCTACTCCAGAAATAGGAGTACCTAAAGAGTTGTACATTTCTTTGACACCAACTAAGCCAATTTCTTCTATAGGAGTCACATCACCAGCGACAATACCATAACTAACAAGTCTCAGATAATAATCTAGGTCACGCAAGCAAGTTGCAGTCATTTCTTCACCATAAGCATTACCCCCAGGGGATACTACATCAGGACGCTTTTGAAATAATTGTTGACCGCCTTGTTTTACAATACGCTCACGATTTTCTGTAAGAATTTGTGCTATTCTTAATCTTCTTTGGCCCGATAGTACAAAACTTTTTATTCGATCTAGTTCTCCTGGACTTAAATATCTTGCTTCAGCATCTGCATTTACAATTGACTTAGTAACAATACTCATAGATAAAACTCCTTCTAGGCTGATGCACATTTATAAAGGCTAAAGATTATAGTAATCTGAATCTTTAGTGGACCTACTACTAATATATTATAGATTACTACTGAATTATATAATATATTACTAGGATTCATTTGTTATGCTTATGGCACTGGATAACATGTATGTATAGCAAAGTACTAAAGCAAGAAAGTTAAGTATGAAAATAAAACTCTTATTGATTCCCAATAATAGCTTTGAAACTTGGAATAACTATGCCTCGGTTTTGTTTAGTCAAGTTATTATAAAGGCGCTCCGTATTTGGAAAATTTGCTGCAGGCAATGTTGGAAATCGACGGTATGGGATAGTATTGTCATTAAAAAGAGTATTATACTCATTGCTGTTGACTAAGCTTTGTATGAAAGCCTTTAAGCCTTGTGAAGCTAATATTTGATTATAATATCTAATTTCTGCTTGATTATTAGGAGCTCTACCTAAGAAATGTTTTGTTCCTAGTTCAATAACTTTTGTATTGGGATATGGTTGATAGAATTCTTTTACGTAGAGAGATGATTCACCTAATTTACTCACTAGTTGTTTGATACTTAATTCACCTTCCATAAATGTACGTTCTAAACCTGTCAATTCATAGCCCAAACTAAAAGGATTTACGTCTCGCTCAAAAATTTGTCTATAAGTTGCTCTTAATAAAACATCTAGAGTATGCTTGTCATTGGGTTCTTGACTATTTAGTTTAAAAACTATAGTTTGATCCCTTAAAGGACTAACACCTTGTTTAACTTTCCGACTTAAATTACTAGAATTAACAAGATCTTTAACGTTGCCTAATTGAATAAAACGATCAGTAATCGTTTGTGATGTAGTATACTTAGGATTCTGACGAATAGAACGCATAGAAATTGCACGAGAAGTTAAATATCTTTCGTAAGGAACAATATTTTCACCAAATGCTTCCAGATATTCTGCACTATCAATAATTGCATCTATCACTTCATAATAATTTTTTTTGTAAGCAATATCGAAATATTTATTGATTTCTTGTCTACCATAAGTAGGTCTCCCTAATAACCTATTATGAATATATTCGATAGCTTTACAAACGTATAAAGGCTCCCAATATAAAGATCTAAATACTGCTGATTTTGCTAGATACCTGACAAATTCTTTTATTGAAATAGTACCATCTTTTACTTTACTTTCTACAAGCTGAAAATTTAATAATTCTTCTTGATAAACCTGACGCCCAAATATTCTTAAATAAACAGCATTTACTACTGATTGATTAGACATACTAGTTTGTCCAACTATATTACTTTTAGAAGAGTTCAACTTAAATATAACTGGTCCAAGTGAGCCTGTTTTTTGAGACCTTAACTGAGGTGAACTAATTTGATTATAAATCCCTGGTCCTCTACGTATAAGAAGTCTACGAGTATCTTTTCCGAAATAAGCAGGTCGGCTTTTAGGGTTAACTGTATCTTTAGTGAAAATTGCACCAAATTGAATAAGTAGAGGATCATTTCCTTGTCCGTAAGGATGCTGATCAGGAAGTGCTTGGTTATAGTTACTAAAAAGCGTTAAAAATTGGGGAATTTTGCGCGAAGGAGCACTGTAATTAAATAAATTAATTTGGGGGCCCCAATTACAACATTCTTGAGGTTCTTCACCTAAACCACGTAGATATGGAACAGTTTCTTCTCCAAAATAATCAGCATATTCACTTGAGTTAATTAAGCTATCAATAAGACCAGGTAATCCTTGCTTAGAAAGTGTAGAGAAAAATACTTGAAATTCGTTTAAAGAGCTTGGACCTCTTCCTAAAAAATGTCTAAAAGCTAATTCTAAAACTCTACTATTAACAAAAGGTTCTAAAAATTGCTTTCTATATATTTCTGATTTTCCAAGAGAGCGGACAAATTCTTTAATTGATAACTGGCCATTTTTAACTTGAGATTCTAGATCAGAAAATGACAAGCTATAACCTTTCTGAATATCTCTTTCAAAAATTTGTCTATAACATGCCTTAATAATATTATTCTTTTCATCTGCAGATAAATTTGACTTCATTGCAAATTTTTGTTGTGAGGTACCAGCTTGAGCATATATTTGTGGAAGTCGCAATCCTTGTGCATTCCCAAATGGTCGTTTTCGAATGATATCTGTAAAACCAGGGGCATCAAATTCACTAATTACGATATTGAAATATTCGAGAACTAGATCAGTTGCTTCCTGATCATTTTTGAATAAGGTTATAGCAACTTTTCGCATTTCTCGAATAGCTACACTTGCTGCAGCACTTGAACAAGCATTATCAATTAATTCTCTTAAACCCCTTATATTAACAGACAAAATATTAGGATCACCAGCTATAATAGCATAAGTTAGATATCTTAAGAACCAGTCTAAATCTCTTAATGATTTCTTCATTCTTGTTGTTCCATATCGAACAACATTAATGGGTTTAAATCCTGCTGGTGTTGCTTCATCTAAATTTGCAGTTACAACAGGAAGTTCAGAAGTTTTCTTTTTATCATTAGTTGTAGACTGTAATAATCTACCATTAGTACCTGAAGTTTCTGAAATGAAAGAAGCTTGAGGTCTTTCAAGGTAAGATATCGCTGAACCACCGGTGAAAATTTTGTCGGCTGCTTTTGCTACTAATAAATTAGCATTTTGTGTTAGTTTATCGGAGACAGTAAGTCTTTTATTTCCTGAATTCAAAAAGGTTATCAGTTGGTTTAATTCACCCAACTGCAAAAATCTATCTTGTTGCTCTGCTTGTATAATCGTTGAGATTGATGCAGTCCGGTAAAGCTGTGGTTTAGCTACCGGGCTTCCACCACTTGCCTTAACACTCATAGTTTAAATCTCCTTAACTTAACAATTAGTCTTGATGATACATTATATTTACAGAAAGAATTTCTTAAACATAGGTAGTTTAAGAATAAATTACCGTACTTAAAGTAAGTTATCTCTCACTTTATATATTATAATTAGAAATAAAACTACTTTGAATAAAGATATCTTTTGTAATACTTGAAATGATTAAATGTCAACTTGGAGTATAAGTTAGAAAACTTAAATATATATTTTTTACAATATTTATTACATCATCTGCTAATGGAGAGAATATGCATAGCAATAATAGTGATACTGAAATGTCTATATCTGAACACTTAGGAGAACTAAGATCTCGTTTATTAACAGTTGTAATTATTTTTGTTACAGCAACTATATTCACATTTAGTAGTTTAAGAAACATTACTCTTTTTTTACAAGAGCCAGCTACCGGAGTAAAATTTTTGCAGCTTGCTCCAGGTGAATATTTTTTTGTATCAATGAAGATTGCTATATATGCTGCATTACTTTTAAGTTTCCCTTTTGGGATTTACCAAATTATCAAGTTTATATTACCTGGTTTAACTAAAAATGAAGTAACTTTTATTGTTCCATCATTAATTGGCTCAATAATTCTTTTTTTTATCGGCGTTACATTTGGTTATTACGTTTTAGCTCCTGCTGCTTTAGCATTTTTTATTCAGTATGGCTCAGATATTATAGAGCCTATATGGTCTTTTGAACAATACTTTGATTTTATACTACTGTTACTTTTTAGTACAGGGCTTGCTTTTCAGATTCCTATTCTTCAAATATTTCTGGGACTATTGAATATTATTACGTCTAAACAAATGATTTTAGCATGGAAATATGTTGTTGTATTATCAACTATAGTAGGTGCTATATTAACACCATCGACCGATCCATTTACTCAACTAATTATGTCAGCTGCAATTTTAACTTTATATTTTACAGGAGTTATGATTCTTATCATATTAAAAAGATAAGTACCCATTCAATTTATTTTATAATTTAATAGGTAGATGTAATAAAGGTAGAAAAAAATCATGTTTGAATATTGAAAGTGAATAAATTTAATTTGTATTATTCACAATTAATGAATATCTTAGGACTATAATAGTTATAATTTATTAATATCATAAATCGTTAATAGAATAATTCTTTTTTTAATTTAATCGTAGTCACTATGCCATTTAATAATTTCATTAGGTTCAAAGATAAACTAAGATCTTCTTTATTGATAATTTTAGGAGTATCCTGCATAATCAGTATTTTTTCCTTACCATCACATGCTTTTCCTATTTATGCACAACAAGCTTACAATAATCCTCGAGAAGCAACAGGACGAATTGTCTGTGCAAACTGTCATTTAGCACAGAAACCTGTAGAAATAGAAACACCAAAAGCTGTATTACCTAATACAGTATTTGAAGCAGTAGTAAAAATTCCATATGATACAAAATCTCAACAAGTATTAGGTAGTGGAACAAAAGGATCATTAAATGTTGGAGCCGTAGTAATTTTACCTGAAGGTTTTAAATTAGCACCTAAAAACATGTTATCAGAAGAAATAAAAGCTAAAACTAAAGGTGTTCCTATACAACCTTATAGTACAGATAAAGATAATATCTTAGTAGTAGGTCCAATACCAGGAGACAAACATAAAGAAATTATCTTTCCTATCTTATCACCAGATCCGTCTAAAGATAAAACTTCACACTTTTTAAAGTATCCTGTTTTTGTAGGTGGCAATAGAGGGAGAGGCCAAATTTATCCTACTGGAGATAAAACTAACAACAATCAGGTAGTATCTTCTACTGCTGGAAAGATTACTGAAATTAAAGAACTTGATAAAGGGGGTTATGCAATAACTATTTTAAAAAATAACCAGGATAATATAACAGAATCTATCTCACAAGGTTTAAATTTAATTGTTAAGACGGGTGATAATATATCTCTTGATCAAGCTTTAACCCAAGACCCTAATGTTGGTGGATTCGGCCAAAATGAGACTGAAATTGTTTTACAAAGTCCAGCTAGAGTACAAGCTTTAATTGCATTTCTTTTAGCCGTTACAGTTGCACAAATATTTTTCGTTTTGAAGAAAAAACAATGGGAAAAAGTTCAAGCTGCAGAAATTAATTTTTAGTTACATCCAAGTTTCAAGATAACTAGACAAAGGGCTATAGTTAAAGCCCTTTAAAAGCAATTCTGCCTTAAACTGTAAGCTTAACCATCATTTTTACAGCATCTACAATTTGCTGAGGATGGATAACTGTTGCCTGTTCTAATTTTCCATTATATGGTGTAGGTATATCTTGAGAAGAAAGTCGTACTACAGGAGCATCTAATTCATCAAATGCCTGTTCATTAATTTGTGCAATTAATTCAGCAGCAATACCGGCTGTCTTCATACATTCTTCTACAATAATAACTAAATGAGTTTTTTTAATAGATTCTGTAATGGTTTGAATATCTAAAGGTTTTAATGAAATCAAATCAATTACTTCAGGATCATAGCCTTCTTTTAGCAAAATATCGACAGCTTGCATAACATGATGTCGCATTCGAGAATAAGTAATTATAGTCAAGTCATAACCATGTCTAACAATTTCTGCTTTATCTAGTGGTAATACGTATTCTTCTGAGGGTATATCTTCTTGTAAGTTATACAATAATACATGCTCAAAAAAGATAACAGGATTATCATCTCGAATAGCTGCTTTAAGCAAACCTTTAGCATTATATGGAGTAGAACAGGCAATAATTTTTAATCCTGGAATAGCTTGAAAGTAAGTTTCAAGCCTTTGTGAATGTTCAGCTCCTAGCTGACGTCCAACACCTCCTGGGCCTCTTATTACAATAGGAATTTTATAATTTCCTCCAGAGGTATATCTTAGCATACCAGCATTATTTGATATTTGATTAAATGCTAATAATAAAAAACTCATATTCATACCTTCTATAATCGGTCTGAGTCCAGTCATTGCTGCTCCAATAGCCATACCAGTAAAACTATTCTCAGCAATTGGAGTATCTAACACTCTTAAGTCACCATATTTAGCATGTAATCCTTTTGTCACTTTGTAAGACCCACCATAATGTCCGACGTCTTCTCCAACAACTAACACGCGCTGGTTTTTCTCCATCTCTTCATCTGTTGCCTCACGCAAAGCATCGAACATCAATATTTTTTTCATGTTACTACTCTTAAGTCAATTTATTTTCAATAATTAAGTATTATCCTAAGCAAATAGATACTTTCTTAAGTCTTTCACATCAGGTTCTGGACTAGATAAAGCAAAATCAATGGCATCTTCTATCTGTTCATTTACTAAATTTTCTATATTTTTAAAATCTTCTGTATCTGCTAAATTATTAGCTAGTATATACTTTTTAAGTTTTGTAATTGGATCTCTAGCTACCCAAGCTGCTTTTTCATCACGTGATCTCAGCTCATCAGGATCTGCTAATGAGTGTCCTCTAAAGCGATATGTTAGTGCTTCGATCAATGTAGGACCTTCTCCTCGCCTAGCTCTTTTGATAGCAGTAATACTTACTTCTCTTATAGCTAAAACATCCATACCATCTACTTCTATTCCTGGCAATCCAAAAACTTCCGCTTTTTTATAAATCTCTGGTGTAGATGCTGAACGGTGATGAGCCATACCAATAGCCCATTGATTATTTTCAACAACAAAAATAATAGGTAGTTTCCAAAGAACAGCCATATTTAGACATTCAAAGAACTGACCATTATTTGTAGTGCCATCTCCAAAGAAACATGCTGTTACCTGAATATTTTGTGATCTCTGTAAAACTTGTTTACTGTAAATACTTTGAAATGCTGCTCCTGTAGCAATAGGAATACCTTCTCCAATAAAGGCAAAACCACCTAAAAAGTTATGTTTTGAAGAGAATATATGCATTGATCCACCCCTCCCTTTACTACAGCCTGTCTCTTTGCCAAAAAGTTCAGCCATTACTTCTCGTGGAGGTACTCCTTTGCTTAATGCATGTACGTGATCTCTATAAGTACTACAAGCATAGTCTTGTTCTTGTAATGCTTTAATCACTCCTGTTGATACAGCTTCTTGTCCATTATATAAATGAACAAAACCAAACATCTTTCCTCTATAATACATTTGGGCACACATGTCTTCAAAACTACGCCCTAGTACCATATCTTGATAGATTAATAAAGCTTCTTCTTTACTAATTTCATAGTCTTGACTGTGAACAACCGGAAGGATCACTTCTTCTTTTTCTTTGTTTATATGCAACATAATTACTTCTGTTATCTGAATAATTGTAGAGTTGTATGTTGTTAAAATAATATTTTATTGACAACATTTTGCTTGAGTTATTGTAAACAAGCTAATATTTATATGCCGTGTAAAATAAGCCCAATTAGGAATTATAATAGCATAAATATAATCAATTATTAGATTCTATTATTCTTTTAAAAGTGATATATACAATTAAACAAGATTTATTTAGATTTTCTCAGTCTGATAATATTAGATAATAGAAAGTAAATTATGTTATGATATGCGAACATAGTCGTCAATTATCAAACAATACACATACAAAACATAGTCTATTTACTCTACTACTTTTGCAGCAATCACAAAACAAGATGACATCTGAACATATTTTCTCTACGATTGAAAAAGATTTACTAAATTTGAATAACAATCTACAGTCTATGGTGGGAGCACGACATCCAGTCTTACATGCTGCTTCTGACCATTTATTTACTGCTGGTGGGAAAAGACTTCGACCAGCTATTGTAATTTTAATTGCAAAAGCTATGCTAGGTAATAATAATAATCCAGTATCTTCTTCACACGAAAGATTGGCCGAAATTACGGAAATTATACATACAGCTAGTCTGGTCCATGATGACATAATCGATGAATGTACAACTCGTAGAGGCGTATCTACTGTACATAATTTATTTAGTACTAAGATAGCTGTATTAGCAGGAGATTTTTTATTTGCGCAGTCTTCTTGGTACTTAGCTAACTTGAATAACTTATCTGTCGTTAAAACTATTTCTAAAGTAATTACTGATTTTGCAGAAGGAGAAGTTAGACAAGGACTTGTAAGTTTTGATACTAGAATTATGTTTAATGAATATATTGAAAAGTCCTTTTATAAAACAGCATCATTAATTGCAGCTAGCTGTAAAGGATCAGCCATCTTAAGTGGAGTGAGTACAATAGCACAAGAAAAATGTTATCTTTATGGCAAACACGTTGGATTAGCATTTCAGATTATTGATGATATATTAGATATAGTAGGTAATCCTAATAAGTTAGGTAAGCCTAGTGGTTCTGACCTGAAAAATGGTAACCTCACGGCTCCTATTTTGTTTGCATTGACTGAATCTCCAGAATTACATTATCTTATAGATAACGAATTTGAAGGAGAGGCTGATATAGCAAAAGCGATACATATAATCTGTGAGACACAAGGTATTAATAAAGCTAAAGATCTAGCTGCAGAACATATTCAAGCAGCTATCAATATATTTGGTCTTTCTAAAAATACCAAAAATCAGGAGTATTATAATTTAGTAAAAGTTAGCTCATATGTACTCCAAAGAATTAATTGATATACAGAAGTATCAATTATGCTTATAGATAGAATTGTACATAGTAGTATCAAGTGCATACACTAGTTTTTATTGAGATATTTTTTGTATTAAAGCTTTAAAGCTATTTGGATCAATTACTGCTAATTGAGCTAGCATTTTCCTATTTAATCCAACTTTGGACTTCTTTAATAAGTGCATAAATGTACTATATTTTAGATTATATAATCTTGTAGCTGCGTTAATACGGCAAATCCATAAACGTCTAAATTCCCGTTTACGGTTTTTCCGTCCAAAGTAAGAATACTTTAAAGCTTTCAAAACTTGTTGATTACTTGTCCTAAATAGTCCAGAATGTGCACCTCGAAATCCTTTTGCGAGATTGAGTATTTTTTTTCTTCGCTTTCTTGCAACATTTCCTCTTTTTATTCGGGTCATATGAAAGTTATATATTATTATTTAGTTTAATTATTAATTTTAAGACTTAATCTTTTTTTATCACAGCTTCTAACTAAAATTGTTTTTGAGAGGTTATGTTTCCTCTTTGGTGATTTCTTTTCTAATAAATGACTTCTATTTGCTTTATGTCTTACTAATTTATTTTTTTTTGTGATTTTAAATCTTTTAGAGATTGAAGAGGATGTTTTAAGTTTGGGCATCTAGTATTATTTTAGTAAGTTATATAAATGATGAAATATTTTTCATAAGTAAAGAAGTTGATTAACGCAATTTTTTCTCAATTTCAGTATTCTATTTTATATATTACTTAAAAGTAATACTGAAATTAATCTAGTTAACAATATAATAAAATCTGTTAAAGAAATAGTATTTAAGGATTACTAATTATATAATCTGAAAAACTATTTGCTTATTTTTAAATTCCGGACTGCATTTAATAATAACATAATCATAATCTTCATGAAATTAGAATTTAACTCTTGGAACATTTTCATATTTAGAGTAAATGCAATATTTGCTTCAGCGATAATATCTGCAATTTTTTCTTCTGAAACTGGAATGCAATTTAGCTGATCACGATAAATTTGTTTAAAACTACCTTCATCCTCTAGACTTTCAAAATCATAGAAGGCTACGCCTTCACTTGATGATAGATTCATTGCATTTTGTGCTATTTTTTTCAGTATCTGTCCACCAGATAAATCTCCCATGTATCTAGTATAAGCATGTGCTACAAGTAATTCTGGTTGACTTTTACTGATTTCACGTATTCTTCTTACGTATACTTGTGTAGCATCAGATGCTTTAATTTGTTCCATCCAATTATTTCCGTAGTAATATACAAGATCTTGTTCTAGACTTGATTTACGATTCAATTCTGGAAAATAAATAGGTTGTATAGCTGGATTCTTTTGATTATGTAGCATTTCTTCTTCCATAGCAACGTAAACGAAATATAAATTTGCTACCAATTTTCGATAAGATTTTTTATCAACAACCCCACCTAAAAAAGATTTTACAAAACTTACATTTTCAGCCATACTATGTGATTTTGTAGTGCCTTGACGTAACTCATCTGCTAAATTAATTGCCATTAAAGTTTCCTTATAATTGTAAACAATTCTTTTGAAATTTATTTTTTGAAGAAATGATTTTTTTTGTAATGATAAACTACTTGCTTATGTAAGCAATAGTGCATAAAATTATATTGCACTAAAGTATTCTTTTGACTTGGTCGGATCTGGTGCCATAGTACGATCTCCTGGCTGCCAATCTGCTGGACAAACTTCATCTGGATGAGACTGTACATACTGTATCGCTTGTAGAGTTCTCAATGTTTCTTCAACACTGCGCCCAAAAGCTAAATTATTGACCAATAAATGTTGTACAATACCTTCTTGATCAATAATAAATAATCCTCGTAATGCAACTCCATCACTGCTTAAAACATTATAAGCTTTGCTAATATCTTTTTTTAAGTCTGATATTAGCGGATAATCTAAATTTCCTAATCCACCTACTTCGCGGTCTGCTTGCAACCAAGCTAAATGTGCGTATTCACTATCAACAGAGACCCCAAGAATTTCCGTATTTAGCTGTTTAAAACGATCATATTGATCGCTAAAAGCGGTAATTTCAGTTGGACACACGAAAGTAAAATCTAAGGGGTAGAAGAATAGTACAACATATTTCCCACGATAATCGCTTAGCTGAACTGGAAAAAATTCTTGGTCATAAACAGCAGTAGCCTCAAAATTAGGTGCTTTTGTTCCAACTCTTAAAGAATCAATTTCTGATATCATAACAACTTGCTCATATAATCTATAATTAATCTAAGATATAACATTCTTTTCTTAAAGTACATGTTATTGTGCTTTATCTTAACATAATGTGTAGCAAGCTGAAATGTGACTATACTTATAAAGTTATAAAAATCCTAAAGAATATCGTTATTGATAATCTTAAATGTGCAATATATAGCGGGAAATGGATTTGAACCATTGGCCTTCGGGTTATGAGCCCGACGAGCTACCAGACTGCTCTACCCCGCGTTGGTTAGAAAGCTTCCTAATATCCTAATAGATTTGAGTGTTAAACGCAAGTAAAAGTGAAATTTAATTGCATTAAAAATAAATTATTTCTTATAATATAACTATATTAATTGAAAGCTTATGGTGAAAGTACTTAATAATGCAATAGATATTATAAAAAAAATATTTTTAACACGTATTAATACTGGTTGCACTTGGTATATTCCGATTAAACGGTCTTGGGTTAGCAATGTGGCTGATTTGATCCATAACTGTCCATCGTACCACCCAGATTCTTCATAAAAAATAGTAGCACTTGCAAGCCGTTTAAATATGTATGACCAACCAAGATATAGCCTGACTATTATTGTTTCTATTATCAATAATGAAAAAATTAAATTATTGATCAGAAGTAAAGCTGAGAATTTATGATTTGCTAGAAAAGACAAGTTGATAATAATACCTAATAAGTAAAACCCTATAAATAGTAAAAAGAACTGAGCAATAAATTGATGACTTTTTTTTGTTGACCAATGAAAAAGTGGCGACTTTTTAAGAGCTTTATATTCGTTCATTGGCTGCTGATCAAAAGGCACAGGACAAAACTCAAGCTTAGATGACATATGCTAAGATTTAATAGGGATGATATATTATAAGTATTATGTTAGTATTCATAATATGCTGATAAGATAACTGTAAAACACAAGAAGATAGTAACAGAAAGACCTGTTAAAATTTCAATTGTATTAGTTGCTTTACGATTAGCAGTGAAAAACTTGTTTTGTAAATTCAAACCGCTAACTCCTTCTGATTTAGGGTTATTAATTAATACTAACATAATCAAAAATATACTAATTGAGTACCAGAGAAATTTCATAATTGAATTAAAAATAAAGTATGACATCTTTTATACTATTTATCATACAATAAAATTATTAATTATATTTTTAGTTTATTCACCTTGTACTTTGAGTAATACAAATCCTAGGACTAAGCCAAATAAGATCATTGTAGAACTCAATAGTGCAGAATTTATTATTTCATTACCCATATGTTTCCTTATTTTATATTTGTAATTAAGACTATTTTCTAGTAACTAATTCAGATATTAATCCAAATCTAAAAGCCATTTCTTCCCCAAACGACCAAAGCTATAGAAAAGGTAAATACAGCCATAAAAGAGCCCCAACCTAAACTAATAATATCCATTCTATCTCTCCATTTACTTAGCTAAAACAATAGGGACGTACATTTAATTATATTTAGTATATAATGATAATTATCATAATTCTATATTATTATAAATAATAATATAAAAAATTAAGCCAATGATGAAAAAAATAATTGTTTAACTTTGAATCTACGACTATAAATTATAATATAAAAAAATTTAACATATACTAAAAGATCTAATGATAATAGCATTAAATTCGGTTTATTAAAATCTATTATTAATAAGTGAAGAATTGCTAATATATTAAATATGGAAATAAAAAAATTACACATTATTTATCAATGCAAAGTACTTTAAAACAAGAAACATCTTCTGTAAAAGAAACATTATTAACACCACGTTTTTATACTACAGATTTTAAAGAGATGGCCGAATTAGATATTTCTCTTAATAAAGATGAATTTGAAGCAATTTTAGAAGAGTTTCGAGTTGATTATAATAAACTACATTTCATACGCGATAATGAATTTAATCAATCTTGGGATTTTTTAGATACACAAACAAGATCACTCTTTATAGAGTTTTTAGAAAGATCATGTACAGCCGAATTTTCAGGTTTTTTATTATATAAAGAACTATCTAGAAGACTTCAGAATAGTAGCCCTGTTGTTGCTGAATGTTTCCTTCTTATGTCTAGAGATGAGGCAAGACATGCTGGATTTTTAAATAAAGCTATGGGGGATTTTAATTTATCTCTTGATCTTGGTTTTTTAACAAAAAATAGAAAATATACATTTTTCTCACCAAAGTTTATCTTTTACGCTACGTATTTATCTGAAAAGATTGGCTATTGGAGATATATAACTATTTACAGACATCTTGAGCAAAATCCTCAGCATAGAATCTATCCAATTTTCAGGTTTTTTGAGAATTGGTGCCAAGATGAAAATCGGCATGGTGATTTTTTTGCAGCATTATTAAAATCACAACCACACTTCTTAAATAATACTAAATCGAGACTATGGTGTCGATTTTTTCTTTTAAGTGTATTTGCAACCATGTATTTAAATGATTTTCAGAGGTCAAGTTTTTATAATACAATTGGTCTTGATTCAAGACAGTATGATATGCAAGTAATACGCAAAACTAATGAAAATGCTTCTAGAGTATTCCCTATTGCTTTGAATGTAGATCACCCTAATTTTTTCAAGTATTTAGATGAATGTGCCAAACAAAATAATTATTTGACTAATTACAACTTAGAAGAAACGAATCTTATCCAATTATTCTTCAAAAAATTACCTTGTTATATTTCTTTAATAATAAATTTATTAAGGCTTTATTTTATAAAGCCTATTAAATCTCAAAATGTTGGTTTAGTTGTTAAATAAAAGACTTATACCAAAATTAAATTTTGTGTACAGTCAATAACAATGTGATTACTTAATATTTTATTAAGTATTCACTTTTTCTTTAGCTTCATACATAATCTCTAGATTAATTTCTTGATAACCTTTTTGAGAAGCATACTTCTCAGTATTTCTTTTGACTTTTCCTCTCACAAAGCCGGGCACCTTAGAAAGTTCAGCAAATGCATTTGTATCCCATACAATATCATTTTCTGCAGTTAAAGTATTTGTTAAAATATCAGTAGTATCATGACCACCAAAAAGATCTAATAAATGATCTTCCATTCCTAATGTAAACGAGTTATATATCAGGTCTGCAATTTGATTAGTTCCTTCATATCCTAAAAAAGGCTTATAACTTAAAGGAAAGTTTTGTATATGCACTGGAGATGAGATTACTCCACAAGGTATATTTAGTCTTTTCCCGATGTGTCTTTCCATCTGAGTTCCAAAGATAGCATTTGGTTCTGTTTTTGCAATTAAATCTCCAATAATATTGTGGTCATCAGTAATAATAACTTCATTACAAAAAGTTTTAACTTTTGATTTAAACCATTCTTCATCATTGATGCAATATGTTCCTGACCATAATACATTTATACCCATTTCTTCTGCTAAAATTTGCGTCATACAAGCTGCATGAGTTGCATCTCCAAATACGATTGCAGTTTTCCCAGTGAGGTTTTGACAGTCAATAGATCTTGAAAACCAAGCTGCTTGCGAAATATACTTAGTTTGATTATTCAAATACTGTTCATAATTTCTATCAGCACCTAAGCTCATTAAAATTGATTGAATCTGCCTAACACAGGCTTTTATATTAATAATACCCATAGGAGTTATATCAACAAAAGGCATTGCAAGCTCTTCTTTTAAGAATTGAGCAGTCAATAAGCCTGTTTCTCTATAAGGAATAAAATTAAACCATGCTTGAGATAGATTTTTAATTTCATGAACCGAAGCATTGTCAGGTATTATTTGATGAATATCAATATCTAAATCACTGAATAATCTTTTTAAATCAACTAAATCATGCTGGTTATGAAAACCTAAGCTTAACATACCTATAATATTTACAGAAGGCTTGATTGTTTTTTCTTTTCCTAAATTGTTATTAAGTACAGCTTTCTTTATATAAAAAGACACTATTTGTTCTAGAGTTCTATCACTCGCTTCTAACTCATTTACTCTATAATGATTAACATCAGCTAATATGATATCTGCTTCTGATTCTAAAGCTGCCCTATCTACAAAATTTTGTAAGTCTTCTTGTAGAATACTTGATGTACAAGTAGGTGTTAATACAACTAAATCAGGATTTTCTTCTTTATCTTTTCGCTTAATATTATTTACTACTTTTTCTTGGGATCCTCTTGCTAATACATGTCTATCAACAATACTTGCAGTTACGGGTGTAAAATTACGGTCCCTTTCCAACATTGATCGCATTACATTGTTGCCCTAAGCAAACTTCATATTTACTTGGCTTCAAAACCGTACATGAAACTTTCATTTCATACGGCTTTTCTTCAACTACTAACAGCAAAATTATTTATAGATAATTGATATAAGGCATCGAATATAGTTTAAAATGTAATAATCTTAAGCTGAGACTAGGATATTTTTCTTTTAAATCAAGATATTTTTCTTTTCTTTTAGATAACAATGGCCGTATTTTTAAGTAAATTAAATAATCAAGTAATATAAAGATTTTGTGTTTATTTGTTTTTCCAAAATATACTATCCATTTTCTTAAAATTATATTTAAGCTTTGGACTAAATTCAAAAATGAATCACCTTTAAACTTATTACAAATGATATTAACTTGATAAAGTAACAATCGTTGAGAGTCTTTACTTGGAAAAATATAAACTCTATTATTACTTGCTTTAAAAAGAAAATAATTATGGAAATAACATTGTACAGATGAAATAGAAGATACTTCACTTATATTACTAGCTTGACAATAAATATACTGTAAAGTAATTTTTTTAAAGCATTGTAATAAACAAGTAATTTTTTGCTTACTTTTACTATATAAAAGAATACTATTATTATAACTAACAATATAATATCGTTGACTTAATTCAAATTTATCTCTGTATAGCGCTGATAATGGTAATAAAACTGAAGTCTCTAAACAAACTGAATAACATAAAAAAGAACAAATAAATCTAAAAAGTGATAAGTCAGAGTTTATATTTGTTAAATAATCATATCTGACTAAAGACTTAGTAGATGTTAGCTGAGATGTCATAAGTTTAGAAATTAATCTTGAATTTGATATTCTTGTAAATACATATTTTCTATCTATATTCAAAAGTAGATTCTTCAAGCTAAAACTAGATAGATAGTTTTTTTTAATCATTTTCTCTATAATTATCTCATCTATTAGATTAAAGATATTTTGGGAATTTTGTATTTCGAGATAATTAGAAGTTTTATCTTTGATCGAATTGAAGTATGGTTTAATAGCTTCTCTTAATAAGAAATCTATTACTATACTTCTAATAATCTTTATTTCTACTTTCTGTATATGACTAGATGATATGCTTAAATTCTTATTATGATTTATATATAAATTGTCATATTGTGTAGAGAGATAAACTGCTTCTAAATACAAAGAAGAGATCTTATTATCAGCTTTCATTTTTTCTGCTATTACATTTAGAACTATCATTCTTGCAGACCGCGAAGAAACTAAGCGATCTTGCAGTCTATGCATCTTATTATAATTATTTTGACTTGCTGATTTATATATTCTAGATTTAAGATTGGAAATGTATAAATACAATTTTTCTTGATGGGTAGAATTCCAAAACAATGTATCGAAATAAATTTTAATTTCTTTACTCATGAAAAATCTTAATATTAGAAATATATTATATAGCTCAAGTGATTACGTTAGCATATCTTCAAAGATTAAGAGCGAAGCTTTAGCTTTATAATCAATCCTTTAGTTCTTTATATGAAAAATAATAAGTTAATTTACTAAATTTCAATAATTACTTTACCTTGTTCCATAAAAAATAATATTGCATAACTTTAGATGTGAACTATACTCCATAAAATTATTATGTATAGATAGTATGTATATTCCATTACATACTTAGTAATTTTATTGAAATATCTTAAATCTCAAACTTAATAATTAGATTAAGTTATGAAGCTTTCATTCAATACATCATGGTTATATAACTCTTTTCTTATGCTTAAATACATATAGAATACTATCTTAATTGATAGATCTTTTAGTTAAGAGAAAGAGTAACGCTTTGCTATTACTACGATGGGATCTTAACCCATATTTTTTTATAGTTAAAAAGCATATTATGCCTTTTCAATGCTTCCATTTATAAATGTTATCATGAACAAGTCACACGAAATAATCATCTCCTAACGGCGCATGCATAATTGCATGCACATTTTTAAAAGAGCTTGCTATGCGCAAAGTACCGATATGTGCTGGCCCTGCATACATCCAATATGCTAATTTCATAATTATGTTAATTAATTGTATATAATATATGTCTATTATTTATACTGTTTCAGTAATGAACCAGAAGTCCCTTCTTACTATTCTTAAAATTTTTTAAGTATCGGCAAGAGTACAAGCTAGGAATAATAAAAGCTTTGTGTCTTTAAAGACTATAGATGACCTGAAGCATTGTATATTAGAATCATATATATCGTATATAATAATACTATCTCATGACAAATACAATTAATTTTAAAATGCCTTCTCCTACATTTGGTGGGAGTACTGGAGGTTGGCTAAGGTCAGCTGAAGTTGAAGAAAAGTATGCTATTACTTGGACAAGTAAAAAAGAACAAATTTTTGAAATGCCAACAGGAGGAGCAGCTATAATGCGAAGTGGCGAGAATCTTTTATATCTCGCAAAAAAAGAGCAATGTTTGGCACTAAGCAGACACTTAAAAACTTCTTTTAAAATTTCTGATTTTAAAATATATAGAATCTTTCCAAATGGCGAAGTACAATACTTGCATCCTAAAGATGGAGTCGTTCCAGAAAAAGTAAATGATGGCCGTGAAGCAATAAATAGTGTAAAATACTCTATTGGGAAAAATACAAACCCGGTAAATAAAAAATTTACAGGAGAAGCTACATACGAATAAAGAACTATCTATATTATTATAAATAAGCTTAGTACTTTGTTTATTTAATCAAATATAGAATCATCAATTAAATTAGATAAAACTTGATCTCAATATGAAAAATTAATATGCAGAAAATTTAATTTTTAGTGATGTAGATATTTAGATCTAATTAATTAGATACAAAAAATAGAGATAAAAGTTTTAAATTACTTACTCTCAGTTTTATTTCAATATAGGAAGTTAATTCAAGAGCTATTGAGGAATATTTTACATTATTTTTAGCACTAATATAATTTTGTATGTAATATATTATTGCTAAAAAAATAGTATTTGTATCTTTTGATTACTTAAAGCTTGTTACATTCACTATGCAGATTGATTATATCGAAAAGAGTATACAATACATATTGTTGTCAGAAAAATAATTGTAAAATTAACTAGTTTATGATAAAGTGGAACTGCCCCCCAAACATTAATGGAGAGGTGGTAGAGTTGGTTGATTGCGTCTGATTTGAAATCAGATGAACCGATGAGGTTCCGTGGGTTCGAATCCCACCCTCTCCGTATATAAGAACTAGTAAACTAGTTACTAGACACAGCTTTCTCAATGAACTCGATGGCTTGCCCTAAATTTGCAATTTTTTCAGCGTCTTCATCCGGAATTTGTATTTCAAACTCTTCTTCAATAGCCATTACTAATTCAACAGTATCTAAAGAATCTGCTCCTAAATCATCTGCAAAGTTTGCTTCTTTTGTTACTTGATTAGGTTCTACTCCTAATTGCTGCGCTACAATACTTTGTACCTTGTTAAATATAGTTGTTGTGCTCATAAATAAATAATTCCTTGTTAATTAATATTCTATATCTATAGTATCTATCCTACATTACAGCATATATTATTTTCAAGAATTATTCTACTCACTAGCATAGATATGCAATCTTCGATAAGGCTCTTCTCCTAAACTCCTAGCTTGGAGCTTATATAATAATACTAATTCATGTTGTAATTTTCTTACACTAGCTAGTCTTGGCAAAAGGTCAGCAGGTTGTTTTTTGGTGATTACTATTTTTTCAATTGCATGCCTTGCTTCAATTAAAGCTTCTAAATCTTCTTGTGTTTTATTAGTACAAAATGCTTTCCAATTAATCAATGATGCAGCTGTTATTTCAAAGATTTTTTTTAGTGCACGAGTGATTTGAGGAATTGTATTACTATGAATTGTATAGATTGTCATGCAACGATCACGAGCTATCTGTCTTATTTTTTTATTTTGTTTTAATTCTATACGAAGAGCTAAAATAACATCTGACTTACTAACTTCTTTAGATAAGATAAATGGTAATGCAAAAGTTTTAATTACCAGAGATATTTCATTAAAATCTAAGCCATAAGGATAAACTACTAATCTATTAGTATTTATAGAATAATTACTAAGTTCTTTTGAGTTTCCTGCTAAAGATTTCTTATATGAAAATTCAGAATGAGATTCTAATCTTTGTTTTCTTTTTTCTATTTTGGTACGAACAAGATTATCTTTAGAATTAAGATTTTGACAAGTAATGTTTACATTACTGTTATCTAGAATAATTCTCTGTTGTAATGATACATTATATCCTTGTAAAATTGTATCAATTGCTTTATCTACTATTTCATGAATAACCCAGCTATTTCTTTCGTGAATTTCTATTGCAATCTGAAATGCTGAAGATGCTTTTCTTTCTATTATACTTTTTTGAGTGCCTCTTCTTTTAGCTTCATCATCTCCTAATGTAACGTACTGTATACCTCCGACTAAATCAGACAAAACCGGATTTTTTATTAAGCTTTCTAAATAATTACCATGTGCTGTCCCAACTAGTTGAACTCCCCTTTCTGCAATTGTTCTTGCAGCTAAAGATTCAAACTCAGTTCCGATTTCATCAATGATAATGACTTCTGGCATATGGTTTTCTACAGCCTCTATCATAACTTGATGCTGCAAGTCAGGTCTAGCTACTTGCATTCTTCTAGCACGACCTATTGCAGGATGAGGAATATCTCCATCACCAGCTATTTCATTTGAGGTATCAATAATAACGACACGTTTTTCCATTTCATCAGCTAATATTCTGGCAATTTCTCTAATTGCAGTTGTTTTACCAACACCAGGTTTACCAAGAAGTAAAATAGATTCGCCTGTCTCTAATAAATCACGAATACTACTAATAGTACCAAATATAGCACGCCCGACTCGACAAGTTAAGCCAATCACATTACCTTGACGATTACGTATTGAGCTGATACGATGCAAAGTACGTTCTATACCTGATCTGTTATCACTACTAAAACTTCCAACTCTTTTAATTGAATAATCTAGATCATACCAGGAGATATTTTTTAGAGATAAATATTCTGGGCCTGAAGGGAAGCGAGCTTCAGGACGCCTACCTAAATCCATAACAATCTCAATTAAATTCTTCCTATTAGGATGTACTCTAAGAGTATTTTTAATAAAATGCGGTAATATGTCTAATAGTTGGTCTAAATCGTCTGCAATCAACATCGGTTTTTTGTAGCAATATAAGTTAGTAATAATTAGACACTATAACATGAATTATATACTATAAATAGCAAAAGTAAAAAATAGTGAAATTTAAGATTAAAGATTTAGAAAACTTGTTACTAACCGTAGAGCAAAGCCATTTAGATTCGATCAAAATTCAGCAACCTGAATTCGAACTTCTCATAAGTAAAGAAACAAAACAAATACAACAGCAATTTTATGTAGAACCTACAAAAAATATGCAGAAATTAATAGATAAGAATACTCAAGAAGCAATATGTAATAATGTTAATGATGCAATACAAAATAAGGAAGAGCAACCCCAAGAAATATTCTTTACAATTGTGTCACCGATGGTTGGGACATTTTATCGATCACCTGCACCTAATGAACCATATTTTATAGAACTATATGATAATATTACGACTAATCAGTCTGTATGTATAGTAGAAGCTATGAAATTAATGAATGAAATTGAAACTGAAGTGAGTGGGCAAGTTGTTGAAATTTTAGTAGAAAATGGAGCAATTATTGATTGTGGTCAAGCACTTATGAAAATTAAGCCCACAGATTAAATGAGATTTAATACTAATTAAATTACAATTTACGAGATTTTAATTATTGTTAACACAATAATAGTGATTAATCAGTTATAGTTATAATATTATAGTGAAAACTCACTCAATCGAATATGATACAGTGAGCGTTTTAATTCCTTGTCTCATTAGAGAGGAGAATCTCGATGACACTTAGCTCACAAGAGCAAGAGACAAAGAAAGTTCAAATCGTAGTAGAAAAAGATCCGGTTAGTACGTCTTTTGAAAAATGGGCTAAACCCGGCCATTTTTCACGCACTTTAGCAAAAGGACCCAAAACTACAACGTGGATTTGGAATTTACATGCTGATGCTCACGATTTTGACAGTCATACTAGTTCATTAGAAGAAGTCTCTAGAAAAATTTTTAGTGCACACTTTGGTCAATTATCAATAATTTTTCTATGGCTTAGCGGAATGTACTTCCACGGAGCACGTTTTTCAAACTATATTGCTTGGCTAAATAATCCAACAACTATTAAGCCTAGTGCACAAGTGGTTTGGCCTATAGTAGGACAAGAAATTTTAAACGGTGATGTTGGAGGAGGATTCCAAGGTATTCAAGTTACATCTGGCTGGTTTCAAATGTGGCGAGCTTCCGGAATTACTACAGAATATCAATTATATGCGACTGCTATCGGCGGTTTAGTAATGTCAGCATTAATGGTTTTTGCTGGGTGGTTCCATTACCATAAATCAGCTCCAAAGTTAGAATGGTTTCAAAATGTAGAATCTATGATGAATCATCACTTAGCTGGTTTATTAGGATTGGGATGCTTAGGATGGGCTGGTCACCAAATACATGTTTCATTACCTATTAATAAGTTATTAGATTCTGGAGTATCGCCTCAAGAATTACCTTTACCCCATGAGTTTTTATTAAATAAAGAGCTAATGGTACAGTTGTATCCTAGTTTTAGTAAAGGTATCTTACCTTTTTTCACACTAGATTGGAATGCTTACTCAGATTTTTTAACGTTTAAAGGTGGCTTGAATCCTGTAACTGGTGGGCTATGGTTAAGCGATACTGCTCACCATCATTTAGCCTTAGCCGTATTATTCTTAGTAGCTGGACATATGTATCGTACTAACTGGGGAATAGGTCATAGCATGAAAGAAATTTTAGAAGCTCATAAAGGTCCCTTTACTGGCGAAGGACACAAAGGCTTATATGAAATCTTAACAACTTCTTGGCATGCTCAATTAGCTATTAATTTAGCTATGATCGGATCCTTAAGTATTATTGTTGCACATCACATGTATGCAATGCCTCCATATCCATTTATTGCTACAGATTACCCGACACAGCTTTCTTTATTTACTCATCATATGTGGATTGGTGGATTTTGTATTGTAGGAGCTGGTGCGCATGCATCTATATTTATGGTTAGAGATTATAATCCTGCACAAAATTATAATAATTTACTTGATCGTGTTATACGTCATAGAGATGCTATTATTTCCCACTTGAACTGGGTTTGTATTTTCCTAGGTTTTCACTCTTTTGGATTATATATACATAATGACACGATGAGGGCTCTAGGCAGATCACAAGATATGTTTTCCGACACTGCAATTCAATTGCAGCCAATCTTTGCTCAATGGGTTCAGAATATACATACTTTAGCACCTGGCAATACAGCTCCAAATGCTTTGACAACAGCAAGCTACGCATTTGGAGGAGACGTAATTGCAGTTGGCAATAAAGTAGCGATGATGCCAATTTCTCTAGGTACTGCAGACTTCATGGTACATCATATACATGCATTTACTATTCATGTATCAGTCTTAATACTAGTAAAAGGATTTTTATTTGCTAGAAATTCTAGGCTTATACCAGATAAATCAAGTTTAGGATTTAGATTCCCTTGCGATGGTCCAGGCCGTGGAGGTACTTGTCAAGTCTCAGGGTGGGATCATGTATTTTTAGGATTATTTTGGATGTATAATTCATTATCTATAGTGCTATTTCACTTTAGCTGGAAGATGCAATCGGATGTTTGGGGCAGTGTATCAGATGCTGGGTCTGTTTCACATATAACAGGTGGAAATTTTGCACAGAGTGCCTTAACCATTAATGGATGGTTAAGAGATTTTCTTTGGGCACAAGCTTCACAAGTTATTCAATCTTATGGATCTGCTTTATCTGCTTATGGATTAATTTTCCTTGGTGCACATTTTGTATGGGCATTCAGTTTAATGTTTTTATTTAGCGGTCGAGGGTATTGGCAAGAATTAATAGAATCAATAGTTTGGGCACATAATAAAGTTAAAGTAGCCCCTTCTATTCAACCAAGAGCACTAAGTATTACTCAAGGACGTGCTGTTGGAGTAGCTCACTACCTACTTGGTGGTATTGGTACCACCTGGGCATTTTTCTTAGCAAGAATTATTGCGGTAGGATAATATGAAATTAGGACAATAACAATATGGCAACAAAATTCCCTAAGTTTAGCCAAGCACTAGCTCAAGATCCTACCACGAGAAGAATTTGGTTTGGAATAGCTACTGCTCATGATTTTGAAATTCATGATGGCATGACTGAAGAAAATTTATATCAAAAAATTTTTGCATCTCATTTCGGACATCTAGCAATAATTTTTTTATGGACCTCTGGTAATCTTTTTCACGTAGCATGGCAAGGAAACTTTGAACAATGGATTATTCAACCATTAAAGACTAAACCAATAGCGCATGCGATTTGGGATCCACATTTTGGACAACCAGCTTTAAAAGCATTTACACGCGGAGGAGTCTCATATCCCGTAGATATCACATATTCAGGAGTCTATCACTGGTGGTATACAATTGGAATGAGAACTAATAATGACTTATATAGTGGAGCATTGTTTTTATTAGTTTTATCTGCTCTTATGTTATTTGCAGGATGGCTTCATTTACAACCAAAGTTTAAGCCTGGCTTAGCTTGGTTTAAAAATAATGAATCTCGGCTAAATCATCATCTATCTGGGTTATTTGGTTTAAGCTCATTAGCCTGGACAGGCCATTTGGTACATGTAGCTATCCCAGAGTCACGTGGACAACATGTTGGGTGGGATAATTTTACAACTACTTTACCCCATCCAGCTGGTCTACAACCATTTTTCACAGGCAACTGGAGTGTTTATGCAAGTAATCCAGATACTGTAAATCATATGTTTGGGACAGATAGTGGTGCTGGTACAGCAATTTTGACTTTTTTAGGAGGTTTTCATCCACAAAGTCAATCATTGTGGCTAACAGACATGGCTCATCATCATTTAGCAATAGCAATCCTATTTATTGTTGCTGGTCATATGTATAAAACTAACTGGGGAATAGGACATAATCTAAAAGATATCTTAGAAGCACATCGTCCACCCAGTGGTAGATTAGGAGCTGGACATAAAGGATTATTCGAAACAATTACTAATTCACTTCATATACAACTAGGATTAGCATTAGCATCATTAGGAGTTATTACATCTTTAGTTGCACAACATATGTATGCAATGCCTCCATATGCATTTATGGCAAAAGATTTTACTACGCAAGCTGCATTATATACTCATCACCAGTATATTGCTGGTTTTCTAATGGTTGGGGCTTTTGCTCATGGTGCAATATTTTTTGTCCGTGATTATGATCCAAAACAAAATGAAGGAAATGTGCTAGCAAGAATGTTAGAACATAAAGAAGCTATTATTTCACACTTAAGTTGGGTTTGCCTATTTTTAGGTTTTCATACTTTAGGATTATATATCCACAATGATACAGTAATAGCATTCGGTAACCCAGAAAAGCAAATTTTAATTGAGCCTGTATTTGCACAGTGGATTCAAGCTAGTTCTGGTAAAGCTTTATATGGGTTTAATGTTTTATTATCTTCTAGTAGTAGTGCTGCAACACAAGCAGGTAGTGGTGTATGGCTACCAGGCTGGCTAGAAGCAATCAATAGTGGTAAAAATTCATTATTTTTAACTATTGGGCCTGGCGACTTTTTAGTACATCATGCTATTGCACTAGGTTTGCATACAACGACTTTAATATTAGTAAAAGGAGCTTTAGACGCTAGAGGTTCAAAACTAATGCCTGATAAAAAAGATTTTGGTTACAGCTTTCCTTGTGACGGTCCAGGTCGTGGAGGGACATGTGATATTTCGGCATGGGATGCATTCTATTTATCAGTCTTTTGGATGTTAAATACAATTGGTTGGGTAACATTTTATTGGCATTGGAAGCATATAACTATATGGCAAGGAAATGTTAGTCAATTCAATGAATCATCTACATACTTGATGGGATGGCTAAGAGACTATTTATGGCTAAATTCATCACCTTTAATTAATGGCTATAATCCATATGGTATGAATAGTTTATCTGTATGGGCTTGGATGTTTTTATTCGGTCATTTAGTTTGGGCAACAGGCTTCATGTTCTTAATTTCTTGGCGTGGTTACTGGCAAGAACTAATTGAAACACTTGCCTGGGCACATGAGAGAACACCTTTAGCTAATCTAATTCGATGGAAAGATAAACCAGTAGCTTTATCAATTGTACAAGCACGTTTAGTGGGATTAGCACACTTTTCTGTTGGTTATATATTAACTTATGCAGCATTTGTTATAGCTTCAACTTCTGGTAAATTTGGATAATTTGCTTTTAAAATATTTAATCATTATAAATAGCTTCTATTAAACTTTAAATAGAAGCTATTTTTTCTTGCCATGGCCTGAGAAATCTATTATGATAATTAGTGTAAATAACTGTTTGGAGTGCAAGATATGGCAAAGAAAAGTATGCGTGCAAGAGAAAATAAAAGAATAAAATTAGTAAGTCAATATAATAAAAAAAGAATGGCTTTAAGAAGTCAGATTAAAGAGACTAATTCTTTCAAAGAACAATTAGAGCTACAAGAACAGTTACAAAATTTGCCTCGAAATAGTGCACCTTCAAGATTAAGAAGACGTTGCTGGATGACTGGTCGCAGTCGAGGAGTTTATAGAGATTTTGGTTTATCTAGACATGTTTTCAGAGAAATGGCGCACGAATGTTTATTACCTGGAGTTACAAAATCTAGTTGGTAAAAATAATAATATATAAACTCTTTTATTATATAAAACTTTAAGCAAACTCATAGATAGAGTATTATAAATTAGTTCTATCTATTATTAAAGCAAATTAAAACTAGTTTAAAGTTTCATGCTATATATTACAAGCCAAACTGATTACCTCTACGGTATTGTATATAAGCTGCAACTAGCAAGCCAGCAATAGTTACTGGAATCAAACCTAGAACAATACCAGACAAAAGTGGTTCTACCATATAAAAAAATATAACAATAATACGAATAAAACAAAATATTAAAATTTTCTATTAAATACTGCTGCCATTTTTCGTTACTTTACCTAAAACCAATAGCTGCCTGCCAAACAAACGCTAGTAGTAAGAAGAATACTGGAATAACTGGCAAAATGTCTACTAGTGGACGAAACATAGCATAAGCTTCTGGAAGCTTTGCAATTATTAGTGTAAGTTCCATTTAATTATACCTCAAAGATATTCAAAAGTTTTACTTCTAATAAGTTACAATAAAGCTTCCTTTTTGTTACAGTTTCTTCTTAAATTTTCATGTAAACAAAAATGTTGTACACATAAAGACTAAAAGAGTAATTATTGCTATCATTAATAATAAAAATAAAGAGTTACAAAATAGTTATAAGACCGAAAAAAAATTGTACAATATATGTAAAGAGAAAGAACTATTATAAATTAGGGAGGCTTTATGTCAATTATTATTCAATTATTAGTATTTTTGTTAATTGCATTATCGACAGTATTAGTAGTCGGTATTCCTGTTACTTTAGCTTCTCCTGGACAATGGGAAAAATCAAAAAGTCTTGTATACACAGGATCAGGACTTTGGGCTGGATTAGTGATTGTTACTGGAGTAGTAAATTCTTTTGTTGTATAACCTTAACTTAAGATAAAATAGTTATAATTAAGCAATTTATTATAAACATTACCTGCTCAAATATTTATAGCTCAAATATTTGAGCTAATAGATTGACAAAAGAGTAATTAATTTGAGACAATACCAACATATACGCAATTGCGGGTATAGCTCAGTGGTAGAGCGCAACCTTGCCAAGGTTGATGTCGCGCGTTCGAATCGCGTTACCCGCTATAATTAGTAATCTTAAGTTGTTTCTGAGAAGTCAGTATCTATAACATCACTATTTTCAGAACTAGATTCTGTCTCTTGAGTATCAGTATATGAATTTTTTCCAGTATCCATCATTAGCATTTGTAATTCTTCTTTCTTTTGATTTATTGATTCAATATTATCTTCTTCGATTGCTAAACGTAATTCAGTGATTTTTTGCTTAATTTTTTCTTTTGCATCATCCGAAACTTTATCACCTAAATCAGCCAATTGACGTTCTGATTGATAACATAATGAATCAGCTTGATTTTTAATATCAATTCTCTCTCTTTTTTCTTTATCTGAATCAGCATTCTGTTCAGCATCTGATACCATTTTATCAACCTCATTCTTAGGAAGTGTTGATGCTCCTGTTATCGTTATAGACTGTTCTTTTCCAGTACCTTTATCTGATGCTTTTACAGCTAAAATACCGTTAGCATCAATATCAAAAGTAACTTCAATTTGTGGTACACCCCTAGGAGCTGGCATTATACCGTCAAGTCTAAAAGTTCCTAAACTTTTATTGTCTTTAGTAAACTCTCTTTCGCCTTGTAGAGCATGAATTTCTACATTAGGCTGATTATCTACTGCTGTAGAAAAAACTTCTGATTTTTTAGTAGGGATAGTAGTATTTCTTGGGATAATTTTAGTCATTACGCCGCCTAATGTTTCTACACCTAAAGACAAAGGTGTTACATCTAAAAGTAAAATATCTTTGACTTCACCAGCTAATACTCCTGCTTGTATTGCTGCACCAATTGCAACAACTTCATCTGGATTAACACTTTGATTTGGATCTTTACCTATAACTTTTTTAACTGCTTCTTGAACAGCAGGTATACGAGTAGATCCACCAACTAATACAACTTCATCAATTTTGCTAGTATTAAGTTGGGCATCTTTTAACGCATTTTTTACTGGAATTGCACATCTAGCAATTAAATCAGAGCATAAATCTTCAAACTTTGCACGTGAAATAGTTCTTTCAAGATGTTTTGGACCAGTATTAGTTGCTGTAATAAAAGGTAAATTAATATCTGTCTGTGGAAGATTAGATAATTCTACTTTTGCTTTTTCTGCAGCTTCCATTAGTCTTTGTAATGCTTGTCGATCACCTCTTAAATCAATTCCTTCATCTTGTTTAAATTCTTGGATTAGCCAATCTACTATTGTTCTATCAAAGTCATCACCTCCAAGATGAGTATCACCAGAAGTTGACAATACTTCAAAAACACCATCACCAACTTCTAAGATAGAAACATCAAAAGTTCCACCACCTAAATCAAAGACTAGTATAGTTTCATTGTTTTGTTTGTCTAAACCGTATGACAAAGATGCAGCTGTAGGCTCATTTATAATACGTAAAACATCCAAGCCAGCAATTTTACCAGCATCTTTCGTAGCTTGTCTTTGTGAATCATTAAAATAAGCTGGTACAGTAATAACAGCTTGAGTAACTGGTTGCCCTAAGTACTTCGTAGCATCTTCTACCAGTTTTCTTAAAACCTGTGCTGAAATTTCTTCTGGTGCAAAGTCTTTACTTAAAGCAGGACACTCAATTTTAAGACTATCTCCTATTTTACTAAATGCATAGGACGATTGAGATAATTCTGTAACAACTTCATCTTTTTTTCTCCCAATAAAGCGTTTTACAGAAGAGAAAGTATTTGGAGGGTTAATTACAGCTTGGCGTTTAGCAATTTGTCCAACTAATTTATCTCCTGTTTTTGTATATGCAACTACTGATGCAGTAGTTCTAAAACCTTCTGCATTTGGTATTACAGTTGGTTTTCCACCTTCCATGACAGCTACTACAGAATTAGTTGTTCCTAAATCTATTCCTACAACTTTTGACATAATTTTAATATCCTTTTTTTAGATAAACATCATTTTCTATTTTGTTAGAGCAATACGTAACAATTATATTGTAATATATTAAAAGAAAATAAAAGGTGTAATTACCGAACGGTTAAAATATTACAATCTAAAATATTTATGTGACTTGCAAGTTAAAGAAGCAACTGATACAATTCCTTGATATACATTCTTAAAAATACTGAAATAGTATATCTCATTTTATACGAAAGATAATTTTTTTTTGCTGATCTCAGTACAATAAGATAGAAGTTTGTAAGCAATAATCTTTATAACAAAGGAAATATATTCAAAGTGTCAATCAGTCTTTTAGGAACTAAAATAGGAATGACGCAAGTTTTTAATAAAACAGGAGCTTGCATACCAGTTACAGTTTTAAGAGTTGGGCCTTGTATCGTTACTCAGATAAAAACGATTAATTCTGATGGCTATAATGCGATTCAAATTGGCTATTCTCAGGTAGCTTCACATCTTATGACTAAAGCTAGACTTGGGCATTTAAATAAATCTAATGCTCCTGCTCTTAAATATTTACATGAATATCGCACCAAAGACATAAATGACTTTAATATAGGCCAAGTTTTAACAGTTGATAGCTTAAAAATTGGAGAAAAAGTAAATGTACAGGGGAAGAGCATAGGAAAAGGCTTTGCTGGATACCAAAAAAGACATCATTTTACTAGAGGGCCAATGTCACATGGTTCTAAAAATCATAGACAACCTGGTTCTATTGGTGCAGGAACTAGTCCTGGAAGAGTATTTCCAGGTAAGAAAATGGCTGGTAGGCTAGGTGGAATAAAAACAACTATAAAAAACTTACGAATCATAGATATTAATGCAGAAAAACACTTTATTCTAATTAAAGGATCTATTCCGGGTAAGCCTGGAAGTATTTTAAAAATACAAGCATAATATTACATCTAGTGTTATAAAAAATAATTAATAGTACAAATCCATGGTTAAAGAAACAATAGTAAAATTTCCAATTTATGAATCAAATTTATTAAGCAATAAAACAGAAAATATTACATTGCAGGTAACTGACAAGAGTAATATGTACGTTGTTCATAAAAGTCTCATTACCCAAATGGCTGGAAAAAGACAAGGATCAGCAAATTCTAAGACAAGAGGTGAAGTGCGAGGAGGCGGACGTAAACCGTGGAAACAGAAAGGAACAGGAAAGGCACGAGCTGGATCAACAAGATCTCCATTATGGCGTGGTGGTGGTGTAATTTTTGGTCCTAAACCTAAAGACTATTCGAAAAAACTGAATATAAAAGAGAAAAGGATAGCAACTCAAACTGTATTACTTAATAAATTAAATTCAACAATTACACTTCCTGAAAAAGAATTATTATTATCAAGTCCTCAGACTAAATATTTAGTAAGTAAAATAAAAAATTTAGGTATTAAAATTAATAGCAAAGTATTGCTGATAATCACGGAAAAAAATGATTATCTTTACTTAGCTAGTCGTAATCTTCCTAATATCGAATTAATTAAAGCTGGTAATCTTAATATTGCTTGTTTACTAAAAGCACATTACATCATTGTTACAAGAGAAAGTTTATGTAAAATTCAGGAGACGTATCATGTTCAATAACAAACCTAATGAATTATTGGATCTTATAAAAAAACCTATTCTTACAGATAAAAGTACAAGAATGCTTGAAGAAAATCAATATTCTTTTACTGTGGTTAAGAAAGCTAAAAAAAATGATATAAAAAGAGCAATAGAATACATTTTTGATGTAAAAGTAATTAAGATTAATACAATGAATATGCCAATAAAAAAGAGAAAAGTTGGTAAGTTTGAAGGTACAAAACCACAATATAAAAAAGCAATAATAAAGCTTGATGCTAAAGATAAAATCAATTTATTTCCTGAAGATTAATCACATATAATATTAAATAGGAATTTTACAGTAATAAAAATAATAATGGCTATTAGAATATATAGGGCATACACACCAGGAACACGCAACCGTACTGTATCAACTTTTAGTGAAATTACAGATAGTTCTCCTGAAAAATCATTAATTAAAACAAAACATAATAAAAAAGGTAGAAATAATCAAGGTCGTATTACATCAAGACATCGTGGTGGTGGACATAAAAAACAATATAGAATTATTGATTTTAAGAGAAATAAGTTAGATATAAAAGCAGTTGTAGCATCTATTCAGTATGATCCTAATAGAAATGCTAGAATTGCACTCTTACACTATGCTGATGGTCAAAAGAGTTATATTTTACATCCTCGGTCACTTAAAATTGGTTCTAAAGTAATATCTGGACCGAATGCTATGATAGAAATAGGAAATGCTTTACCTTTATCAGCAATACCTTTAGGTACAGCTGTTCACAATATAGAACTCACACCTGGAAAAGGTGGGCAAATTGTACGGGCTGCAGGAACTTATGCACAAATTGTTGCTAGAGATGGCGCATTTGTCACACTAAAATTACCTTCCAGTGAAGTGAGAATAGTTAGACAAGAATGCTATGCAACCATAGGACAAATCGGAAATATAGATTCGAGTAATATAACTATAGGTAAAGCAGGTAGGAATCGGTGGTTAGGCAAAAAACCAAGAGTAAGAGGAGTAGTTATGAATCCTGTAGATCATCCGCATGGTGGTGGAGAGGGGCGTTCACCTATTGGTAAAACTCATCCTGTAACACCGTGGGGCAAACCTGCTTTGGGTATTAAGACGAGAAACCCCAAAAAATACAGCAATAACTATATTCTAAGAAGAAGAAAATAATATCTATCACACATCATTATATCAAAAAACATAATGTCTAGATCACTCAAGAAAGGACCTTTTATTGATATCAAATTATTTAATAAAATCATTCATATGAATGAAATAAAGTCGGCTCATACTATTAAAACTTGGTCTCGCTCGTCAACAATCTTGCCTGATATGGTAGGACACACGATTGCTGTATATAACGGCAAGCAGCATTTTCCAGTATTCATTTCAGACCAAATGGTCGGTCATAAATTAGGAGAATTTGTTGCAAGTAGAACATTTAGAAGTCATATTAAAAATGATCGTAAGGCAAGGAGATAATTTAGATGATCAAAGAAGCAAACGAAATTAGTGCTATAGGTAAGTACCTAAGATTATCGCCGATTAAAGCTAGTCGTGTATTAAATCAAATAAGAGGGAAGACATATCAAGATGCTATTATTATACTACAATTTATGCCTTATCGGGCTTGTACTAATGTAAAAAAAATATTAGAGTCTGCAGCTTGTAATGCAGAACATAATCATGGCTTACAAAAAACACAATTAATCATTAAACAAGCCTATGTAAATCAAGGTCCAACTATGAAAAGATTTCAGCCTCGAGCTCAAGGAAGAGCTTTCCCCATTCATAAGCCTACTTGTCATATCACACTATCTGTAATACGCCAAGTAAAAAATAATTAATAACATTATAAATATTCTAGGATACATAAAATGGGACAGAAAACACACCCTTTAGGATTTAGAATTGGTATTACTCAAAAACATAGATCTTCATGGTTTGCAAAAACTAATCATTATCCTAAATTATTAGAAGAAGACTTTAAAATTAGAAATCATATTGAGACTAAATTATCTAATGCTAGTATAGGAAAAATTGAGATAGATAGAAAGGTAGACCAGATTGAAATTAAGATATATACGGGTAGGCCAGGTATTGTGCTAGGTCGCTTCGCTACAGGAATTGAACATATTCGTTCTGAGATACAACACGTTCTAAAAGAAAATAAAAAGATTAGAGTTGATGTAGTTGAAATTACAGAGCCTGATACAGAAGCTCGTTTATTAGCAGACTTTATTACACAACAATTAGAAAAAAGAACAGCTTTTCGTCGTGCAGTTAGACAAGCAGTTCAAAGAGCACAAAGAGCTAATGTAAAAGGAATCAAAATTCAAGTTTCTGGTAGATTAAATGGTGCAGAAATTGCACGTAGTGAGTGGGTACGAGAAGGAAGAGTACCTTTACAAACATTACGTGCAGATATCGACTATTCATACCGTATTGCACAAACTACTTATGGAGTACTCGGAGTTAAAGTATGGCTATTCAAAGGAGAAATACTTCCTGGTCAAGATTTTCAAAATACATAGATTAGTCTAATTAATGTTAATAAAAAGGTAAGAATCAAGTAAATGTTAAGTCCTAAAAGAACAAAATTTCGTAAACAACATCGTGGTAGAATGACTGGCAAAGCAAGCAAAGGTAATACTATTGCTTTTGGAGATTATGCTTTACAAGCTTTAGAACCTGTATGGTTAACTTCAAGACAAATTGAAGCTACTAGAAGAACAATTACCCGCTATGTCAAAAGAGGAGGAAAATTATGGATTCGTATTTTTCCAGATAAACCTGTAACAGCCCGACCAGCTGAAACTCGAATGGGAGCAGGGAAAGGAGCACCAGAGTATTGGGTAGCTGTTATAAAACCTGGTCATATACTTTTTGAAATGAACGGTGTGCCAGAAAATGCAGCGAAAGAAGCTATGAAATTAGCTTCTTATAAACTTCCTATAAAAACTAAATTTATTGTACGATAAAAAATGAATACATTGAGTAACAAAGAAATCCGAAGTTTAAGTACAGAAAGTCTAGACCAAGAAATTCTTGAAATCAAGAAAGCTCTTTTTGATTTCCGACTAAAGCAAGCAACTAGACAATCAGTTAAGCCACATATTATCAAAGCTTACAAAAATCAGCTTGCTAGGATTATGACTATTCAACAAGAAAATAATTTTAATCAATAATTAAACATAAAAATATGCTCATTAAAGAAAGAATAGGGGTTGTCGTTAGTGATAAGATGACAAAAACTATCACTGTAGCAGTAAAAACAAAAATAGCACACCAAAAATATGGGAAGGTTCTATCTAGAACAAAAAAATATAAAGTACATGATGAAACCAATCAATGTAAAGTAGGAGATATTGTTAAGATCCAAGAAACTAGGCCTTTAAGCAAAACTAAATTTTGGAAATTAATAATAAAATTAGGGAAACTAAATAGCTAAAATAAGATTAAGTAAGGAATTATATATGATTCAAACACAGAGCTATCTAAATATTGCAGATAATACCGGAGCAAGAAAGATAATGTGTATTCAAGTGCTAGGTACAAGTAATCCTTCTTATGCAAGCATTGGAGATGTCATTATTGGTGTTGTTAAGGATGCGTCACCAAATATGGGAGTAAAAAGATCTGATGTAGTCAGAGCTGTAATTGTTAGGACAAAACAAGCAATTAGAAGAATTGATGGTATGAGCATTCGTTTTGATGATAATGCAGCAGTTATTATTAATCTAGAGAATAATCCAAAAGGAACACGTGTATTTGGTCCGATTGCTCGAGAATTAAGAGATAAAAACTTTTCTAAGATTATATCCTTAGCGCCGGAGGTTGTATAATGAACACTAATTCTCAATACAAAAAAATGCATGTTAAAGTTGGTGATAATGTCCAAATAATATCAGGCAAAGATAAAGGCAAAATTGGAAAGATTACAAAAACTTTCAAGACTCAAAGTATGGTACTCATAGAAAATATTAATATGAAAACTAAGCATGTTAGACCAACTCAAGAAGGAGAAACAGGCCAGATTGTGAAAAAAGAAGCTCCTATACATAGTTCTAATGTTATGCTGTATAATTCTGAATATAAAATAGCTAGTCGTTATCGGATCATAAAAGATAATAATGGAAAAAGTCAACGCATATTAATTAAATTAGAGACTAAATCAATATAGAAAAAAATAATCTATGAATACTTCCTTGCAGCAACTTTATGCAAACAAAATCACAGCTAATTTAAAGAAACAATTTAACTATACTAATAATCATCAAGTTCCTAAATTAGTCAAAATTACAGTGAATCGAGGAATAGGAGAAGCTTCACAAAATTCTAAAGCATTAGATAATAGTCTTAAAGAATTTCAATTGATAACAGGTCAAAAACCAATAGTAACAAGATCTAAAAAAGCTATCGCTGGATTTAAAATCCGTGAAGATATACCTGTAGGTATTACAGTAAACTTAAGAAAGCAAAAAATGTATGATTTTTTAAATAAGTTAATTAATTTATCGTTACCACGCATTAGAGATTTTAGAGGTATTAGTAGTAAAAAATTTGATGGTCGAGGAAATTATAATTTAGGATTAAGAGAACAACTAATCTTTCCTGAGATTGAATACGATCAAATTGATACTATTCGAGGTTTTGATATCTCAATAGTTACAACAGCACAAACTGATGAGGAAAGCTTAGCTTTATTAAAAGGACTAGGCATGCCTTTCTATGATTAAGAATTATTAACAAACGAATTGAGGGGGAGTAGTGGTTAACGACACAATTGCTGATATGTTGACACGTATGCGTAATGCCAACTTAGCAAAGCATCAAATAGTACAAGTTCCAGCAACAAAAATGACACGTAATATTGTTAAAGTTCTTAAAGAAGAAGGTTTCATTGAAGATTTTGAAGAAATTCATGAAACCTTACAAACATTTTTATTAATATCCTTAAAATATAAAGGAAAAAAGAAAGCATCTATTATTACTTCATTAAAAAGAGTAAGTAAACCCGGTTTAAGAGTATATGCTAATCATAAAGAGATTCCAAAAGTTCTTGGAGGTTTAGGAGTTGCAATTATATCAACCTCTAAAGGTATTATGACCGATAGAAAAGCACGTCATCAAGGTCTTGGTGGTGAAGTAATATGTTATATTTGGTAAATTAATAGGATAGATAGGTATACAAATATGTCTAGAATAGGAAAAAAAAATATTATTTTATCAAAGCAAATTGATACAATAATACAAGATAGTATAGTTACAGTAAAAGGACCGAAAGGTGAATTATCCCAAAAAATATCTAACTTAATTCATGTAGGGGTAGACAATATCAATAAGAATAAAGTTTTACAGATTAACACTATAGAAAATACAAAAAAAGCGCAACAACTACATGGTTTATCGAGGACCCTTATTAACAATATGGTCATTGGAGTTAGTAATGGGTTTTCTAAAGAGTTAGAGATACAAGGAGTAGGTTACAGATCACAAATGGATGGTTCTAAATTAATTCTTAATGTAGGTTATAGTCATCCTGTTATTATTAACCCACCAAAAGACATTGTGATTAAAGTTCAAAATAATACAAAAATTGAAGTTAAAGGAATAGATAAAGCTGTGGTTGGTCAAATTGCTGCAAAAATCAGGAGCATTAGGCCTCCTGAGCCTTATAAAGGCAAGGGAATTAGATATAAAGGAGAAGTTGTCAAGAAAAAAATAGGTAAAGCAGGCAAATAATTAATGATAAAAAAAATAAAAAGTAGTCCATCAAGACCGAGACTATATGTATTTAGGTCAAACAAGCATATTTATGCAAGTTTAATTGATGATGAAAAAGCAAGAGTAATTACTAGTAGTTCTAGTATTTCTAGCGAATTGAGACCGATTATTAAATCTTCTTCAACCTGCGAAGCAGCTAAAATTGTAGGTAAATCAATAGCTGAAAAATGTACGAGTCTTGGGATTAAACAAATAATTTTTGATCGTGGAGATAAGTTATATCATGGGAGAATTAAAGCTTTAGCAAATGCTATAAGAGAAACTGGAATGCAGTTTTAAATTACCAACATTATATTTAAATTATGGCTAATAAAAAAAAGAATACGAAAAACAAAGATCAAGATAACCAGTGGGAAGAAAGAGTTGTTCAAGTTAGAAGAGTCACAAAAGTTGTAAAAGGTGGTAAGAAATTAAGTTTCAGGGCTATACTAGTTGTTGGTGATGATAAAGGTCAAGTTGGAGTCGGTATTGGTAAAGCAAGTGATGTAATCGGTGCTGTCAAAAAAGCTGTGACGGATGCTAAAAAGAATTTAATTCATATTCCATTAACGAAAGTAAATTCCATTCCGCATCCAACAAATGGTATATCAGGAGCAGCGGCTGTCATAATGAGACCATCAGCTCAAGGTTCTGGTGTAATTGCTGGTGGTTCTGTAAGAACCGTACTTGAACTAGCAGGAATTAAAAATATCTTAGCTAAACAATTAGGTTCATCTAATCCTCTTAATAATGCACGTGCTGCATTAAATGCACTAAATAGTTTAAAAACTTTAGAACAAGTAGCTGAAGAAAGGGATCTATCTAAAAATAGCCTATTTTCTTAACAGTAATCATATAATATAACTTATTCAGTAATCCCAATATTTTATATATGTGGACAAGTAGTACACTGGTTAAGAAAATTACATTAACTTTAGTTTTATTAGTAATTGCCCGTTTTGGTATATTTCTTCCAATACCTGGGATAGATCATGATGCTTTTTCGAATAGCATTAGTAAAAATACTCTAGTAAATTTTTTGAATACTTTTTCTGGTGGAGGTTTTTCGACAATAGGTGTATTTGCATTAGGTATTGTTCCTTATATTAATGCTTCTTTAGTCATGCAATTATTAACTAAAGTCATACCTGAATTAGAAAAATTACAGAAAGAAGAAGGAGAATCTGGAAGACAAAAAATAACTCAGTGGACAAGATACCTTTCAGTTATATGGGCTATCATTCAAAGTATTGGTATCTGCTTATGGATAAAGCCCTATGTCTTTTATTGGAATGTAAATTTTATCATCGATATTATACTAAGCCTAACAACAGGATCTATTATCATAATGTGGTTCTCAGAAGTTATTACTGAAAGAGGAATTGGTAACGGAGCCTCTTTATTAATTTTTCAAAACATTATATCAGGCATACCTCAAAATATCAAAAGCTCTTTTTCTGTAGATAGAACATTAATTATTAACAAAATATTAATTTTATGCCCTCTTTTTATTATAATGCTGGTGATCACTATTTTAGTTCAAGAAGGCATTAGAAAAATTACAATTGTTTCTGCGAGACAATTAGTCAAGAGCAATACTATAGATCCACAAAGCTATTTACCTCTTAAATTAAATCAGGGAGGTGTGATGCCTATTGTTTTTGCATCAGCATCTATGGCTTTACCGACTTATCTAAAATCTGTAATATCTAGTACTAAAATTCAAAGCATTATTGATTTATTTATATCAAATAGTTTTCTATATTTAATAACTTATGGGATATTAATTATAATTTTTAGTTACTTTTATTCTTCTATTGTTTTAAATACAGAAGATTTAACAAGTAATTTAAAAAAAATGGGAGCAAGTATTCCAGATGTGAGGCCTGGTGATGAAACTAAGCAATATTTAAAGAAGATAATTAATCGCTTAACTTTTCTTGGTGCAGTCTTTTTGTATTTAGTAGCATTAGTTCCATCACTGATAGCACAAATAACTCAAATTAATACATTTCGTGGTTTAGGAGCAACATCATTACTTATTTTAGTAGGTGTAGCGATCGATACAGCAAAACAAATACAAACTTATGTAATATCTGAGCAATATGAAAGTATGATGAAATAAGTAGCAAATCACAAATCAAATATTAATAAAAACTGCATTATAAAACTAATTATGAAAGTACGTGCATCAGTAAAAAAAATGTGTGATAAATGTCGTGTAATTCGGAGACATCGACGAGTTATGGTCATATGTATCAATCCAAAACATAAACAAAGGCAAGGCTAGTATTCGATGAAAGCTAGTAAAAATAACTTAATATATATTACACAATCAGTGGAGAATTACAGTGGCTAGAATTGCAGGTGTTGATCTTCCTCGCAACAAAAGAATAGAAATAGCATTAACTTACATTTACGGTATAGGTATCTCACGATCTAAAGAAATTGTTATGTCTACTGGGATTGATAGCAATACTAAAATCACTGAATTGAATGATGAAGAAATTGTAAAATTGAGACTTATTTTAGATTCTGAGTACGAAATTGAAGGGAATCTGAGAAGAATTGAGTCTATGAATATTAAAAGGCTAATGGAGATTAATTCTTATAGAGGTAAGAGACATCGAATAGGTCTTCCTTTAAGAGGCCAACGTACAAGAACTAATGCGAGAACTAGGCGAGGATCAAAAAGAACTATGGCTAATAAAAAGAAAGCTCCTAAAAAATAGATTAATATATAAATATCAATATTTAACAATATAATGGCAAGACAAGTAAAAAAAGGAAGTAATTCTAAAAATAGAAAGAATATCATTAATGGTATAACTCATATAAAGTCTACTTTTAATAATACTATTATCACTATTACAGATCTAAAAGGTAAAACAGTATCATGGTGTTCATCTGGCGGAACAGGTTTCAAAGGAGCTAAAAAAGGTACGCCTTTTGCAGCACAAACTGCTGCTGAAAAAGCTGCAAAGCAAGCTATGGACCAAGGTATGCGACAAACTGAAGTAATGATTAATGGCCCTGGTGCTGGCAGAGAAACTGCTATTAGAGCACTCCAAGCTGCAGGTATAAATATTACTTTAATTAAAGATATAACACCGGTTCCCCATAATGGCTGTAGGCCACCTAAAAAACGTCGAGTATAATATATACAAACAAAAATAAATTGATACATCTGTAGCAGATACGTTATATCTATCATTAATAAAGAATTTTCTAGACATGACTCATTTCCAAATAGAATGCATCGAGTCAAAAGCCGAAGGTGCTCGTGAGCAATACGGACGTTTTATTCTGGAACCTTTAAATCAAGGTCAAGGAATCACGGTAGGAAATGCTTTAAGACGAACAATATTATCCGATTTATATGGGGCTGCTGTTGTAGCTGTTAGAATAGCTGGAATCAATCATGAATTTTCTACTATTGCTGGTGTTCGCGAAGATATTTTAGAAATTCTTTTAAATTTAAAAGAAGTTGTACTTAAAAGCTATACTGATAAACCACAAATTGGAAGAGTACGAGTCCAAGGACCAGCAATTGTTACAGCTGGTTTATTTGATGTCCCAAATGAAATTGAGATAGTTGATCCACGACAGTATATTGCGACTATATGTAATAATACGATATTTGAAATGGAGTTCCGGATCGAACAAGGCCGAGGATATAAGCTAGTTAAGAAAGCTGTAGAAGACAATTCTGTAGATTTTTTACAAATTGATGCTGTATTTATGCCAGCAAAAAAATTTAATTATATCGTAGAAGAGATTCGCATCAATCCCAATAATATTCAAGAAAAACTATTGATTGAGTTATGGACAAATGGAAGTTTATCACCTCAAGAAGCACTTAGCCAAGGAGCAGCGGTTTTAACTAATTTATTTTATCCTCTAAGGAAAATTGATTTTAAACCGATAGCTGATACTCCTACTCCTAATCAACAACAAATAAGTATGGTGCTTATAGAAGAACTACGGCTATCAGTTAGAGCTTATAATTGTTTAAAACGAGCCCAAATTCACTCTATCTCAGACCTATTATACTACTCCCAGGAAGAATTGCTTGAAATAAAAAACTTTGGTCAAAAGTCTGCTGAAGAAGTTATTGAAGCTTTGCAGAAAAGGTTAGGAATTAGCTTACCAAAAGAAAAAATTAGGAAGTAGACAGTGCATAATAAAAAATATTATATTTATATAATACAAAGTATCTCTCGAATATCATACAATAGTTAAAATTACTATCATCTAACATAGATCTAATATCTCTTATGAATCATACACACATGTCAGTCCCAAAAACAACTAATAAATGGTATGTGATTGATGCGAAAACTCAAAATTTAGGCAGACTATCAAGCCACACAGCTAGTCTACTAAGAGGAAAAAATCATGTAGATTATTCTCCTTCAACGAATCCAGATACACACATTATTATTATTAATACACAAGATATAGAAGTTACAGGCCGTAAAAAATATCAAAAAACTTATTATAGACATTCAGGAAGACCTGGTAGTTTAAAAAAAGAAACTTTTCATGAATTACAAAATCGAATACCTAATCGTATAATTGAACAATCGATAAGGAAAATGCTTCCAAAAGGCCCTTTAGGAAAAAAATTATTTAAAAATTTAAAAGTATATGCAAGTGATGCACATCCGCATCAAGCACAAAACCCAGTTAAAATACAAATCTAATTAAGAAATATCTTTACTATGACAATCACATCTGAAAAAGCTAAAACTGTTTATACTGGTACAGGAAGACGAAAAGAATCAATTGCAAGAGTCCGTTTAGTACCTGGTTCTGGTAAATTAACGATCAATAATTTACCTGGAGAATTTTACTTGCAATTTAGTCCAAATTATATCCGAATTACTTATGGTCCTCTTAAAACTTTAGGATTAAGCCAAGAATATGACATATTAGTAAATACACACGGTGGAGGTTTAACAGGACAAGCTGATGCAATAAGATTAGGTGTAGCAAGAGCTTTATGCTCTGTTAGTCCAGATAATCGAGCTGCTTTGAAAGCAGAAGGGCATCTAACACGAGATGCACGGGTTAAAGAAAGAAGAAAATATGGTTTAAGAAAAGCAAGAAAAGCTCCACAATTTTCTAAACGTTAAATTTAAAATAATATATCATCACACATTATTCTAGTAACCTATCTAATTATTTATGCCACAAAAAAATATTCACCCAGAATGGTACAATGACTCAAAAGTATATTGTGATGGTAAACATATAATGACCATAGGTTCAACTAAACCTGAATTACATGTAGATATTTGGTCTGGCAATCACCCATTTTTTACGGGGTCTCAAAGAATTATTGATACAGAAGGGAGAGTAGAAAGATTTATGCGTAAATATAATGTAAAACAATATTCCAATAGTTAACACATAATTTGACACATAATTATTCAAAATTATACAATAAAGCTTGTATTGTTACTAATCGTATATATTCATTACAAACGAAAAATCATGCCTACTATTCAACAATTAGTTCGATTACCAAGAAAAAAAGAAACAAAAAAAACAAAATCTCCCGCTTTAAAAGCATGTCCTCAAAGACGTGGTGTTTGTACTCGCGTTTATACTACAACACCAAAAAAACCTAACTCTGCTTTACGTAAAGTTGCAAGAGTGCGATTAACATCAGGGTTTGAAGTAACAGCATATATACCAGGTATTGGGCATAATATACAAGAACATTCAGTTGTATTAATTCGAGGAGGTAGAGTCAAAGATCTACCTGGTGTTAGATACCACATTGTTAGAGGTACACTTGATTCAGCGGGTGTCAAAGATCGTAAAAAAAGTCGTTCTAAATATGGAACAAAGAAGCCTAAGTCATAACTATTATTTATTTTATTATTTACTTAAATTAGATTTATCATGTCTCGTAGAAATACATCGAAGAAAAGATTAGTGAAAGCAGATCCTGTATACCAAAGTAAACTTGTTAGTATGTTAACAGTTCGAGTGCTTAAGCACGGTAAAAAAAGTATTGCTCAAAAGATTATTTATTCTGCTTTAGAAATTATAAAAGAACGGTCTACATCAGAACCATTACATATTTTAGAACAAGCAATTAGAAATGCAACTCCTTTAGTCGAAGTAAAAGCAAGAAGAGTTGGTGGATCTACTTACCAAGTACCTATAGAAGTTAGAGCTTATAGAGGAACGAATTTAGCTCTACGTTGGATTACACGATTTGCAATTGAAAGATCAGGGAAAAATATGGCAATAAAGTTAGCTAATGAAATAATGGATGCTGCTGCAGAGAACGGAAATACAATTAGAAAAAGAGAAGAAACACATCGTATGGCTGAAGCTAATAAAGCTTTTGCTCATTATAGATATTAGATACTTATAATCTTTAATGACATAAAATGATCGCTAAAAGTAATTATACTCTTTTTATTAAAAATTAAATAGATTAACATGGCAAGAACAAAATTTGAACGCAAAAAACCTCATGTAAATATTGGTACGATTGGTCATGTAGATCATGGAAAGACGACTCTTACAGCAGCTATTTCTGCAACTCTTGCAGCTATAAGTAATACTCAACTAAAGAAATTTGATGAAATTGATGCTGCTCCTGAAGAAAAAGCTCGAGGCATTACAATTAATACAGCTCATGTTGAATATGAAACAGATAATCGTCATTATGCACATGTTGATTGTCCTGGACATGCTGATTATGTAAAAAATATGATTACTGGTGCTGCTCAAATGGATGGTGCTATCTTAGTTGTGTCTGCTGCAGATGGGCCTATGCCCCAAACTCGTGAACATATCTTATTAGCTAAACAAGTTGGTGTGCCACATGTAGTTGTATTTCTAAATAAAGAAGATCAAGTTGATGATGAAGAACTACTTGAATTAGTCGAACTAGAAGTTCGAGAATTATTAGCTCAATATGATTTTCCTGGTGATGATATCCCATTTGTAGCTGGATCTGCACTACTAGCTTTAGAATATGTAACTAGTAAGCCAGAAACAAAAAAAGGTGAAGATAAATGGGTAGATAAGATATATACACTTATGGATGCTATAGATGATTATATTCCTACTCCAAAAAGGGATGTAGATAAAAAGTTTTTAATGGCAGTGGAAGATGTCTTTTCAATTACAGGTAGAGGAACAGTTGCAACAGGTAGAATTGAACGAGGTATAATCAAAGTAGGTGATACTATTGAAATAGTTGGGATTAGAGAAACTAGAACTACTACAATTACTGGCCTTGAGATGTTCCAAAAAACTTTAGATGAAGGTATGGCTGGTGATAATATTGGTATACTATTACGCGGTGTACAAAAGAAAGATATTGAGAGAGGGATGGTTCTTTCTCAACCTGGTACTATTACTCCACATACACAATTTGAAGCTGAGGTTTATATTTTAACACAAGAAGAAGGAGGTAGACATACTCCTTTTTTCTCAGGTTATAGACCTCAATTTTACGTTCGGACAACAGATGTGACAGGTACCATTACACAATTCACAGCTGATGATGGTTCAACTGCAGAAATGGTTATGCCTGGTGATAGAATAAAAATGAGTGCCCAATTAATTAATCCTATTGCTATTGAACAAGGTATGCGGTTTGCTATTAGAGAAGGAGGTCGAACTGTGGGAGCTGGGGTAGTCTCAAAAATTTTAGAGTAATAGACCTATAATTAAAGTTTACGTATGAAGAAGAAAAATATTAAATAATAATATGACTGTTACAAAAAATACCAACATTAGAATTAAACTCAAAGCATATGACCATAATATTCTAAATATATCATGCCAAGATATCATAGAAACGATTAAGAGAACTAATGCTATTGCTATTGGACCAATATTTATACCAACTCATCGTAGAATTTACTGTTTACTACGTTCGCCACATGTAGATAAAGATTCTCGCGAACATTTTGAATTACGTACACATAAAAGGGTTATTGAAATAAAAGAACCATCATCTTTAACAATTGATGCTTTAATGCAACTTAATTTACCTGCTGGTATTGATATTGAAGTAAAGCTTTAAAAAAATAAAAGTGTCTAATATAGTATTAGACACTTTTGGCTTATCTAAGATAAATAAAGTTAGTATAATTTTTCTTCTTGGTGTGTTTTAATTGTACAGTCACTAGTAGGGTAAGCAGCACAAGTTAAAACAAAACCTGCTTCCATTTGGTCATCATCAAGGAATGATTGATCACTTTGATCTATAGTACCTACTGTGACTTCAGCTGCGCATGTAGAACATGCACCTGCTCGACAAGAGTAAGGTAGATCTACACCTTGCTCTTCTGCTGAATCTAAAATATAAGTACTATCATCACCTTCAATCGTTACAGTCCCATCAGGTGTCTCTAGTATCACTGAGTATTTTGCAGCCATGATTTCCTCCATCGAAGTAGAACAATATATAGCCTCTTCAAGCGACGCCATATTTAAGTATAAGATTAACTAAGCTATTATATATATAGTACAATACTTTAAGCTCAATATTATTAAAAAGTTAAAAATTATTTGTAATAGAGATTATTGATAAATGAAAAGAAGTATATATTTTTCTTATAAGTTTACAATATTTATATTAAAAAATAGACCTTAATCTTCAAAGCATAAAAAATTATATTTACAAATATGGCTAGTTATCATCATATACTTCAGCCTAACTTAGGTAAACGTAATAATTTAAAGATAAATTATGAAATTAGAGCTTTAACTTATAGATTATTAATCCAAAGCTGGCGACGTCCTTCAATGATTATGACAGGTATTCTCCAACCATTATTATGGTTAATTTTATTTGGAGCTTTATTTCAAAATGCACCAATTGGTTTATTTACCTCAAAGGATACTTACAGTGATTTTATTAGTGGAGGCATAATAGTTTTTACAGCTTTTACTGGATCTTTAAATGCTGGGCTACCTATTATCTTTGATCGGGAATTTGGATTTCTTAATCGGTTACTAAGTTCACCTATATATTCGCGATATTCTATCGTTTATTCATCTTCTATAAATATTGCTTTAACAAGCTTTATTCAAGTAAGTAGTATTATTTATATTTCTTATTTAATGGGCAATGCAATACCTAACAGAAATAATGCTGCATATATTAGTTGTGGATTAGTATTATTAAGCAATAGCGTAACAAATCTCAGTTTAATATTAGCTTTTATACTACCTGGACATGTAGAACTATTAGCATGTTTAGTTATCATTAACTTACCTTTTTTATTTTCAAGTACTGCTCTGGTACCTCTAGTTTTTATGCCTTCATGGCTACAAATTATTGCGAGCTTAAATCCTCTTAGTTATATTATAGAAACTATAAGATATATATATAACCATGAAATTATATATTTGTATGATTGTATTATGCAGACTGTTTGGGGACCTCTAAATTTAATACAAATAACTTCTATTATGTTATTGCTTAATTATTTGTCTATTAAATTAGTAGATATATTAATAATTAAACGTTTTGAAGAATAACTTATAAATTTATACTAAAAAGTAGAAGAATGCTATAATATATAATTAATAGAAAATTGATATGAAGATTTTTCAAATCTTATTTATCATAATTAGCAAATAAACATATTGGTAAGAAAATTAGATAGATTATTTGCTTTATTAGGAGGTATAGAATTTCAATGGGATTACCATGGTACCGCGTACACACAGTTGTATTAAATGATCCAGGTCGTTTAATTTCTGTACATTTAATGCATACAGGCTTAGTTTCTGGATGGGCAGGATCAATGGCATTATATGAATTAGCAGTTTTTGATCCTTCAGATCCGGTTTTGAACCCTATGTGGAGACAAGGAATGTTTGTTATGCCTTTTATGGCTAGACTCGGAGTTACCGATTCTTGGGGAGGATGGAGTATAACAGGTGAAAGTGTTTCTAACCCTGGTTTATGGAGTTTTGAAGGAGTAGCCTTGACGCATATAGTACTTTCAGGCATGCTCTTTTTAGCATCTATATGGCATTGGGTTTATTGGGATCTAGAATTATTTAGAGATCCAAGAACAGGAGAACCAGCTCTAGACTTACCTAAGATTTTTGGTATTCACCTTTTACTTTCTAGTCTATTATGTTTTGGCTTTGGTGCCTTTCATGCTACAGGACTTTTTGGACCTGGTATATGGGTATCAGATGCATATGGTGTCACTGGAAAAGTCCAACCAGTAGCGCCAGCATGGGGCCCTGATGGATTTAATCCTTTTAATCCTGGTGGTATTGCTTCACATCATATTGCGGCTGGAACAGTAGGAATTTTAGCTGGTGTATTTCACTTAACAGTAAGACCTCCACAAAGACTTTATAGAGCATTAAGAATGGGAAATATAGAAACTGTACTTTCCAGTAGTATTTCTGCTGTCTTTTTTAGCGCATTTATTACATGTGGAACTATGTGGTATGGTTCCGCGACAACACCTTTAGAACTATTTGGACCTACTCGATACCAATGGGATAGTGGTTACTTTCAACAAGAAATAGAAAAAAGAGTAGAAGGATCTTTAGAAGATGGAGCAACCCCAGTTGAAGCCTGGTCTAGAATACCAGATAAATTAGCTTTTTATGATTACATCGGGAATAATCCAGCTAAAGGTGGTTTATTTCGATCTGGTCCTATGGATAAGGGAGATGGTATTGCTGAAGCTTGGTTAGGACATCCTATATTTCAAGATAAAGAGGGAAGAGAATTAGCTGTAAGAAGAATGCCTGCATTCTTTGAAACATTTCCAGTTATATTAGTTGATAAAGATGGTATTATCAGAGCAGATATTCCTTTTAGAAGAGCAGAATCTAAATATAGTATTGAACAAGTAGGAGTTACTGTTAATTTTTATGGTGGGAAATTAAATGGGAAAGTATTTACAGACGCTCCAAGTGTAAAAAAATATGCAAGGAAAGCACAACTTGGTGAAGTATTCGAATTTGATCGTACTACTTTAGAGTCAGATGGTGTATTTAGAAGCAGTCCACGTGGTTGGTTTACATTTGGGCATGCCAATTTTGCATTAATATTTTTCTTCGGTCATTTATGGCATGGGTCTCGCACCATATTTAGAGATGTATTTGCTGGAATCGGAGCCGAAGTTACAGAACAAGTAGAATTTGGTGCATTCCAGAAACTAGGAGATCGTAGTAGTAAAAAACAAGGTGCCGTGTAGAAATATCTTCGATTAAATAAATAAGGAAATAAAATAATGGAAGCTCTTGTATATGTCTTTTTATTAACAGGTACTTTAATGGTTATATTCTTTGCAGTATTTTTCAGAGATCCACCTAGAATAGCAAAATAAGTAATATCATTATCGATTAAATTATTGATATCCTCCATAATTATATTATGGAGATTAAAGTTTCATAAAAAGTTATTCTTCATGTTCTTCAAAAGGATCTCGTAATTCTTTTGCAGATGGTCCAAATGCTGTGTAAATAGAATACCCTGTTATACCGAGTAGTAAACTAGAGATAAAGATACTTAGTATAGTTGCTGTTTCCATCAGTTAATAAATATAAATTAGATCATTATATGAATATTAATACTCATTATAAATCATAACAAAAAAACGAACATAAAATCATTATGGCACTAAGAACAAGATTAGGAGAAATTTTAAGACCTCTAAATTCAGAATACGGTAAAGTAGCACCTGGTTGGGGGACAACGCCAATTATGGCAGTTTTTATGTTGCTATTTTTTCTATTTTTACTGATTATCTTACAGATTTATAATTCTTCTCTAGTTTTAGAAAATGTTGATGTAGATTGGGCAACATTAGGAAGTTAAAAAAAGCTCTAATACATTAAAGATAGTCTATCATTATAAGTGTTAAACAAAATATTTGTTTTAACACTATATCAAATTCAATGTAAAGATCTATGATTTATCAGTTTATAAATTAACAAATGAATTATATATCCAGTATATTTTATTACTTAAGGGACTAATCTAACTTCATCTTCAGCAAAACTATTGCTACTTACACCGCTGTAAGTTTCTTTATTAAAACGAACTAATACAGGATACTTAATTCCTGTTTCTACTTTTACTACAGTACCATTCTCTTGGTACCAGTAAGACTCTTTTCTCATTATTTTTACAGTATTACCTTTTTTAACCATCCGCCGAAATCTCCGAGTACGAGTAATTTATTAAATAATATAATATGACAACACAATCTTTCTCTTTTAAGAATAATAACATTTGTAAATAAATTATAAATAAGTCTCTGATAAAACTATTGAATTAATTGCCCAAAACATCAAAGAACTGTTACATTTAATAGAGAATATATTAATGATATAGATAGGAGACAGTTCTTAGAATGAAAGTATCTTGGAAAACAGTTATATTATGGTCTTTACCTTTATTAGTAATCAGTTTCTTTTTATGGCAAAGTTTTTTGACCCCAAGCAATAATGATTTGAACAATAATGTTACAAGTTCAAGAATGACGTACGGTCGGTTTTTAGAGTATTTAGATATGGGTTGGGTGAAAAGAGTAGATTTATACGAAAATGGTCATACTGCTATTGTCGAAGCACTAGGCCCTGAACTAGGCAATCGAATTCAAAAAATTCGTGTTGAATTACCAGCAAATGCTCCTGAACTGATTACAAAATTAAGAAAAGCACAAATTGATATTGATGCACACCCTATTAAAGATAGTAATGCTCTCTGGAATCTATTAGGAAATGTCTTCTTCCCCATTTTATTTCTTGGAGGACTTGTTTTACTATTTCGCAGATCAGGTAATGTTACAGGTGGACCAGGGCAAGCTATGTCATTTGGAAAATCGAAAGCTCTTTTTCAAATGGAGGCAAAAACAGGAATTGTTTTTAATGATGTAGCTGGTGTAGATGAAGCCAAAGAAGAATTTGAAGAAGTAGTAACATTTTTAAAGCAACCTGATTCTTTTACTGCTGTGGGTGCTAAAATTCCTAAAGGTATACTATTAGTCGGTCCTCCAGGAACAGGTAAAACTTTATTAGCAAAAGCTATCGCAGGTGAAGCAAGCGTACCTTTTTTTAGTATTTCGGGTTCAGAATTTGTAGAAATGTTTGTTGGGGTTGGAGCTTCTCGCGTAAGAGATCTTTTTAAAAAAGCTAAAGAACAAGCTCCATGTATTGTATTTATAGATGAGATAGATGCTGTTGGTAGACAAAGAGGAACTGGAGTTGGTGGTGGTAATGATGAAAGAGAACAAACTCTAAATCAGCTATTAACTGAAATGGACGGCTTTGAAGGTAATACTGGCATTATAGTAATTGCAGCAACTAATAGAGCTGATATTCTTGATTCAGCTTTACTAAGACCTGGAAGATTTGATAGACAAGTGAGCGTAGATGTACCAGATTTAAGTGGTAGATTAGCTATTTTAAAAGTACATACCAAAAATAAAAAAATGGCTAGCAATGTATCTATTAAAACTATTGCGAGGAGGACTCCAGGTTTTTCTGGTGCTGATTTAGCAAACTTGTTAAATGAAGCTGCTATATTAACTGTTAGAAGAGAAAAAGATGCTATTAGTATTAATGAAGTAGATGCATCAATCGATAGGGTAGTAGCAGGTATGGAAGGAACACCCCTAACAAATAGTAAAAATAAAAGGCTAATTGCTTATCATGAAGTTGGACATGCAATTGTTGGAACACTTTTAGAAGATCATGATGAAGTACAGAAAGTAACTTTAATTCCTAGAGGACAAGCTAAAGGTCTAACATGGTTTATCCCAGGTGATGATCAAAGTTTAGTATCACGAGCACAAATTAAAGCAAAGATTATGGGTGCTCTAGGTGGTCGAGTAGCTGAAGAAGTTGTCTTTGGTAGTACTGAAGTCACTACAGGGGCTAGTAATGATTTACAACAAGTCACATCTATGGCTAGACAAATGGTAACTAAATTTGGAATGTCAAATATTGGTCCTCTTTCTTTAGAAAGTGAAAATAGTAATCCATTTTTAGGCCGTGGAATGAATGATTCGAATGAGTACTCTGATGAGGTTGCTATCAAAATTGATAGACAAGTTTACCAAATTGTAGATGAATGCCATGAGAAAGTTCTGAAAATTATTGAAGAAAATAGAGTAGTAATAGACAGACTGGTTGACTTACTTATTGAAGAAGAGACTATCGATGGACAAGTTCTTGAGCAGGTGATTAGTGGGTATACTTATATTCCAAAGAAGCAAGCCTACACTAAATTAATTTAGAATATAATACATACGAGACTGACGGGATTCGAACCCGCAACTTCCGCCGTGACAGGGCGGTGCTCTAACCAGTTGAACTACAGTCCCTTTAAATAAGCACGATATATCAGGAGAGAGAGGGATTCGAACCCTCGGTACGTTGTAAAAAATGTACAACAGATTAGCAATCTACCGCCTTAAACCGCTCGGCCATCTCTCCAATATATAAATAGATAATACCACAATCTCTTAAAAAAAAATAGATAGAGAGGATATAATGTACAAATGGCTCAGGCGGGACTTGAACCTGCGACCTTGGGCTTATGAGTCCCCTGCTCTAACCAGCTGAGCTACTGAGCCATGGCTAATATTATAACAGTAATAGTACCCTGCGACAAGTTTATAAAGTAAGCACAGAGCCAGTAGATTCTTTACTTAAAAGAGTTAACAATAGAGTATGTGGTGAACGACCATCAATAATATGAATAGATTGAACTCCTTGTTTTAAAGCTTTGATACATCCATAAACTTTGGGCAACATACCTCCTGCAATAGTTCCATTATTTATTAATTCTTCCAAATGTTTTAAATCAAGGTGGGAGAATAAAGTATCTGGGTTATTAGAGTCTTTTAAAATACCTGGTGTATCAGTTAATACAATTAAGCTAAATGCTTGAATTGCTGAAGCAATTTCACTTGCAACAGTATCAGCATTAATATTTAGAGACATACCTGATTCATTTGTTCCAATAGGTGCAACTACAGGTATATATTTATGCTCTAATAAAATTTGTAAAAGATTAACATTAATATCTCTAATCTGTCCAACTTTATTGTCAGTAGACAACTCTATTGGATCTGCTATAATTGAGTGACCATCTTTACCTGAAAGGCCTACTGCACGAATATTAAGACTACCTAATAAACCGACTAAATCTTTATTAATTTTTCCTGACAAGACCATTTGTACAAGTTCCATTGTCTTTGAATCCGTTATCCTAATACCACTTTTGAATTTTGGCTCTATTTGTATTTTTTTTAACCATTGATTGATAGCTGGACCTCCTCCGTGAACAATGATGATATTAAAACCGAGTAATGATAAAGTCGAAATATCTTGTATTACTCCTTTAGTTAAATCCGGGTTTATCATTGCAGCACCACCGTATTTAATTACAATTGTTTTGCTCGATGCATCTTTTAAATAAGGTAACATTTCTTGTAAAGATTTTATTCTATTTAAATTATTCATAGCCGATCTGTGTGATATTGTCTTAGGACATAAATAGTGATATGAGATAGTTTATTACTAACTTATAATGTGTTGATCTAAAATAAGTGTCTATAAGTTACAGTTTTATTACTATAATATATTTATTATGCTTAATATGTACAATTTTTGGGAAAATATAATCAAAATTCCGAAGTTTATAATTTCCGTATTTATAGGTTTTTTGTTAACAACTATTTCTCCAATTTTTAGGCTTTTAAAAAATAGAAGAACAAGTTATTTTATTGCCTTAACGATAATAATAGTCTTATTATTAATATACATTACTTTAAGATTAATGCTAGGATATGCCTATAAGTGAACTGAATAAAGACAGGAAGAATAGAGCTTTCTTTAGTAAGAATCTAAAGCAAGCTATTTAAAACTAAATATAGATAAGATTTTTTTTATCTCATTACATTTTATACTATAAGATTCTATAACTTGTACAACTACATTCTATTTCATACTTTAAATGTACAATCTACTAAATATCTTATGAACAAAGACATTGATTACTATAGCGGAGCTTTTGCACTTCTTGATAGCTTAGTAAAACATGGTGTATCACACATTTTTGGGTACCCCGGAGGAGCTATTCTTCCTATCTATGATGAGCTTTATTCTTGGGAAGAAAAAGGTTTGATCCAACATATTTTAGGAAGGCATGAACAAGGCTCATCTCATGCTGCTGATGCATACGCCCGATCCACAGGTAAAGTTGGAGTTTGTTTTGCGACTTCCGGTCCTGGTGCTACCAATTTAGTAACCGGTATAGCTACAGCTCAAATGGACTCAATCCCGCTACTTATAATTACAGGTCAAGTTGGACGTCCCTTCATAGGTACAGATGCTTTTCAAGAAGTTGATATCTTTGGAATAACATTACCTTTAGTTAAACATTCTTATGTTGTCAGAAACCCTAAAGATATGGGTAAAATTGTTGCTGAAGCATTTTACATAGCACAAAATGGTAGACCTGGGCCAGTATTAATTGACATTCCTAAAGATGTTGGACTAGAAAAATTTTATTACGAACCCATTGAACCAGGAAATGTGTTCATTCCTGGTTTTCGGCAAGAAGTTGCACCTCATACAATTCAGTTAGTCCAATTAGTCAAACTACTGGAAGAGTCTAGACAACCGTTACTTTATGTAGGTGGTGGATCTATTACTTCTGGTGCGCATGAGATTATAATGGAATTAGTTGAAACTGGCCAGATTCCATTAACAACTACATTGATGGGGAAAGGTATTATTGATGAAGACCACGAACTAGCTCTAGGCATGTTGGGTATGCACGGGACTGCTTATGCTAATTTTGCAGTAAGTGAATGTGATCTACTTATAGCTTTAGGAGCAAGATTTGATGATAGAGTTACTGGTAAACTTGATGAGTTTGCTTGCAAAGCTGAAGTTATACACATAGATATAGATCCTGCTGAGATAGGTAAAAATAGAGTACCACGCATAGCTATTATTGGTGATGTTAAGAATATATTAGAAGAGCTAGTTCTAAAAATAAAAAAAGATAACCTATTGACTTCTTCATGGAAGCAAAGAGTACTAAAATGGAAGAAACAATATCCTCTTTTAGTACCTAATCAATTATCTAAAATTTCTCCACAAGAAATTCTAACTAAGCTAAATCAATATACAAAAAATACTTACTATACTACTGATGTTGGCCAACATCAAATGTGGGCAGCCCAATTTATAAATGTATTACCACGTCACTGGATGTCTAGTGCTGGTTTAGGAACTATGGGATATGGGCTACCAGCAGCAATAGGTGTTCAAATCGCATTTCCAAAAGAACAAGTCATTTGTATTAGTGGTGACTCAAGTTTTCAGATGAATTTGCAAGAACTAGGAACGATATCTCAATATAAACTACCTATTAAAATTATTATCATTAATAATAAATGGCAAGGTATGGTGAGGCAATGGCAAGAAGCATTTTATGGAGAAAGATATTCTCATTCTAATATGGAATCGGGAGCACCTGATTTTAAACGGCTTGTTCAGTCATATGGTATTCACGGTATTTTACTTTCCGAAAGAAAGAATTTAGACTCAAGTTTACAAGAATTCATAGAGTACCCTGGGCCAGTATTATTAGATTGTCATGTAGTAGAAGACGAGAACTGTTATCCAATGGTTGCACCTGGCAAAAGTAATTCGCAAATGATTGGCGTGCAAAAATCGAATAAAAAATTGAAGACTAAAGTATTCTAACCCACAAGTGTATCTATAGAAGCCCTTGATGAGAATTGAACTCATGACCTTCTCCTTACCAAGGAGATGCTCTACCACTGTGCTACAAGGGCTGTTGTGACTTAAAAAATGGGCCGGGTTGGATTTGAACCAACGTAAGCAAAGCTAGCGGATTTACAGTCCGCCCCCATTAACCACTCGGGCACCGACCCTATACAACGCCACAACATTAACATAATCTTTATCCAAATGCAATTTTTTTTATTTATAGCAAGAAAAAAATTGTAAAAAGTATTGACTTCTGGATATAACTGGATTCGAACCAGTGACATTTACGATGTCGACGTAATGCTCTAACCAACTGAGCTATATATCCATATATTCAAGCACAATTTACTTTTAGTTAAATTTTTGCTTCAAACGAGTTGCTTTTCCTGATCTTTTCCTTAAGTAGTACAACTTCGCTCTGCGTACTTTTGATCTACGTACAATCTCTATTGTTTGTATTCGAGGAGAATGAATTAAATAAATTCTTTCTACTCCTACTCCTTGCATAATTTTTCTAATAGTAATAGTAGTATTAATATTAGCATTATGTTTTGCTATAACAACACCTTCAGCGTACTGTACTCTTTCTTTACTACCTTCTTGAATAAGAAGGCCCATCCGTATAGTATCACCTATTTGGATTTTAGGTATAGAAGAACTCAAATATTCTCCTTCGATAAGTTCTAATATATGTTTTTTCTCACTAATTGTAAAGTTCATAATTAATTAAAGTGTATGAATAAAATTTTATTTTTAATTTTCATTTCTATTGTATGGAATAATATTAATGTTCGTCAATTAATTATATTATATTTTGCTTAAACAGACAAATTATATAAATATAATTTGTTTTTGCAAGTCAGGATGCATCAAATAACTCATAGCATCTACTAATAGAAAAAGCTATTTAAAATTATTAACAATTTGATAATGCATTCTTAATAAAAAACTACAACTAATATAAATATCTAGAAGATATATGTGATGAAATTATAAGTATTTTTACAAAAGACTGCAAAAATTATAGTTTAAAAAGATATACTTGTCACTAATATGTGGCATCAAAAAAATTTCTTAATGATGCAATTATAAGTTGATCAGATAAAATGTAAAAAGAATTCTGTTTAAACACTTAGATTCTTTTTAAGTAAATATTTAAGATATATTAAATTATTAGTAATAAATTTATAAACTAAAATTCTTAATTTTGGATATTTTATAAATACGTAGTCGATTTTAATAAAACTAGAGATTAATATATAATTTATATATATAAAATATCAAAGTTGAATCATAATTACGGAATTAGATGCTTAATTATTTTCTTAGAACTGTTAAGTTATAGTAGAAACTGTGCTAATATAAATTGGTATCAAAGGTAACCATTTTTATTGTAACTTATTAACATGTTTGAACGTTTTACTGAGAAAGCTATTAAAGTTATTATGTTAGCCCAAGAAGAAGCTAGAAGATTAGGCCATAATTTTGTAGGTACCGAGCAAATCTTATTAGGACTAATCGGAGAAGGCACTGGTATTGCATCTCAAGTTCTAAAATCAATGAATGTAAATTTAAAAGATTCACGAATAGAAGTTGAAAAGATAATAGGAAGAGGGTCTGGATTTGTTGCCGTAGAAATCCCATTTACGCCTAGAGCAAAACGTGTACTAGAATTATCTTTAGAGGAAGCACGCCAACTAGGACACAATTATATAGGTACAGAGCACCTTTTAATGGGACTTGTGCGTGAAGGAGAAGGTGTAGCAGCACGAGTATTAGAAAATTTAGCCATTGATGTATCATCCATTCGAACTGAAGTAATACAAATGCTTGGCGATAACGCAGAGTCCAATGCAAATGGTAATAATAATGTCCAAACAAGAAGTAAGACTCCAACATTAGAAGAATTTGGATCTAACTTAACCGAATTAGCTATAGAAGGGGTTCTAGATCCTGTAGTAGGTAGACAAAAAGAAATAGAAAGGGTTATTCAAATTTTAGGGCGACGTACAAAAAATAATCCAGTATTAATTGGTGAACCTGGAGTTGGAAAAACAGCATTGGCAGAGGGTTTAGCACAGAGAATTGCTAATCGTGATGTACCATCTATTTTAGAAGATAAGCTTGTTATTACTTTAGATGTTGGCCTTCTTGTTGCAGGTACTAAATATCGCGGTGAATTCGAAGAACGACTAAAAAGAATTATGGATGAAATAAAATCAGCAAATAATGTCATATTAGTTATTGATGAAGTACATACATTAATTGGAGCTGGCGCAGCAGAAGGTGCTATTGATGCTGCTAACTTATTAAAGCCTGCATTAGCAAGAGGTGATTTACAATGTATTGGTGCTACTACTTCAGAAGAATACCGTAAGCATATAGAAAAGGATGCTGCTCTAGAAAGACGATTTCAGCCTGTTGTTGTAGGTGAACCAAGTGTAGAAGAAACTATCGAAATTTTATTTGGTTTAAGAGATCGTTATGAAAAACACCACCAATTAAAAATGTCTGATGGTGCCTTAGCTGCTGCAGCAAAGTATGCTCATCAATATATTTCTGACCGATTTTTACCTGATAAAGCTATAGATTTAATAGATGAAGCAGGTTCAAGAGTTAGACTCTTGAACTCACAGCTACCGCCAGCAGCTCGGGAATTAGATAAAGAATTAAGAACAGTATTAAAAACTAAAGATGAAGCTATTAGGGCTCAAAACTATGAAAAAGCAGAACAATATCGAACACGAGAAATGGAAATTAAAGCTCAGATAGCTGCAATTGCTCAAAGCAAAAAATCAGAACCAGATTTAAGTTTAGAAGATCCTATCGTGACTGAAGAAGATATTGCAGAAATTGTAGCATTCTGGACTGGTATTCCAGTGACTAAATTGACAAAAAGTGAGTCAGAAAAGTTATTGCATATGGAAGACACATTGCATGATAGAATTATCGGTCAAGATGAAGCTGTGGTAGCTGTTTCTAGAGCAATTCGTAGAGCAAGAGTAGGATTAAAAAATCCCGGACGACCTATTGCAAGTTTTATATTTTCTGGACCTACAGGAGTTGGAAAAACAGAATTAACAAAAGCATTAGCTTCATATTTTTTTGGCTCAGAAGAATCAATGGTAAGACTCGATATGTCAGAATATATGGAGCGTCACACGGTCTCAAAACTTATTGGTTCTCCTCCTGGCTACGTAGGATATAGTGAAGGTGGATATTTAACCGAAGCTGTACGCAAACGTCCATACACTGTGATTCTATTTGATGAAATAGAAAAAGCTCATCCAGATATTTTTAATCTCTTATTACAAATATTAGAAGATGGTCGTTTAACTGATGCGAAAGGGCGTACAATTGATTTTAAGAATACTTTACTAATCATGACTTCTAATATAGGCTCTAAAGTTATAGAAAAAGGTGGGGGGGGGTTAGGTTTTGAGCTTGGAGAGTCACAAGTTGACTCTCAGTATGGAAGAATTAAAACATTAGTAAATGAAGAACTTAAACAATATTTTCGCCCAGAATTTTTAAATCGTTTAGATGAAATTATAGTATTCCGACAACTTACTAAAGATGAAGTTCGAGAAATCGCTGATATAATGTTGAATGAAGTATTTGAACGTATCAAACAGCAAGAAATACAATTAGATGTTACGGAAAGATTCAAGAATCGTTTAGTAGATGAAGGATACAATCCTAGTTATGGTGCAAGACCGTTGCGTAGAGCAGTAATGAGAATGCTCGAAGATAGTTTAGCTGAAGAAGTTTTGTCCGGAAAAATTAAAGCAGGGGATAGTGCAGTAGTTGATGTTATTGATGATGGCACTGTGACTGTTTTATTAGGTGAAAAATTAGAATTACTTGCTTCATAAATAACTATATATTACTAAAAAGAGCTTCTTTTTTATAAAAAAAGCTCTTTTTAAAAGAGCTATTAGTCTATCGGATCTACAATTAGGTATGTTTTGTACTATATTATGCCAAGAACCAGGCTTGAACTGGTGACACGAGGATTTTCAATCCACTGCTCTACCAACTGAGCTATCTCGGCTTTAGTTGCCATCCGTAGATGAGTGTATCAGATTATTATTACTATTGCAACTCATAAGAAACATAATTTATTCAAGTAAGAGCCTTAAATATCATTAAAAATAGATATCTCAGGCTGAAAATTTAAGCTGGCTGTACCAGTCGGACCATTTCTATGTTTAGCAATAATAATTTCAGTCAAATTATTATTATCTTCATGTGGACTATAATATGATTCCCTAAAAAGCAATAATACTAAATCAGCATCTTGCTCGATAGAATTATGTGTAAATACATAATCATTAGAAAAAAATATTTTTTCATTACAGACTGACATGTCATAAGAATGAGATTGTGTTGATAAATAAATATGTTTGATAAAACTACTAGTTTGAAGAACTTTAATTTTGAGGTCTAAGTGTATTACAGAACTAAAGTATTTGATGTTATCGATTCTACACCACTTTAAATTTATTAATAGTAAATGATTATGTGTTAGGTCTATAGAATCATTATTCTTACTTTTAATTAAGTTATATAAATATTGTTTATAATTGTACTTAATGTAGTGATTATTTTTTTTATTGACTACTCTGTGGGTTGATACAAAGTCTTTTAATATATCAATACATTTAGAGGCATAACATATTTTCTTATAGGAAATAAAATTTAAAGTACTAGTAAGTGGTCCTATACAACCACTTTCACGCAAATCTGCTAATAACGGTCTTTTTATAACACGACTTTCAACATTTCTATTTAGCTGTGACAACACAAGAATCGGTATATTTGCATGTTTAGCAAGAATTTTTAAAGATCGTGTGATTTCTGCTAATTCTTCTGTTCTATTATTAAAAGATTGATTTGGGATTTGTATTAACTGTAAATAATCAATTATAAGCAAACTAACGTCTTTATTAGTATTGAGAACATTCTTAACTTTGAGGCCTATTTCTGCTATCGACAAATTAGCAGTATCATCGATACTAATATTTGCTTTTGCCAATTTTTTACCAGCTTGTTGTAATTTAATCCATTCTTCTTGATGAATTTTTCCTTTTCTAATATTATGAGTTGAAATTTTGGATTTTATGGATAATAATTTATAAAGAATTTGTTCTTTTGACATCTCTAAGCTAAAAAAAATGAAGCCTTTAGATTTAGCTTCTAAAATATTTAATCCTATATTCAGACTCAAAGAAGTTTTGCCCATTGATGGCCTACCAGCAATAACAATAAGATCTCCTTTTTTAAATCCACCTGTAAATTTATCTAACGAATTAAAACCTGATAATATTCCATCTTGTTGATTTTGATTATGTGGAGACTTTAAATTTAGAAAAACTTGATTCATTAAAACATTAGTATTAACAGTATCCTCATAAAGTAATTGTTTTTTTAAATATGAGATATATCGATCTAACTTAAAAGAAATAGTAACACTATCAATCGATACATTATAAGCCATATTTATAATATCATAACCATACTGTATCAATTGACGTCTAAGATATTTTTCCTGTATTAATATTGTATAATATCTTATTGTTGCTTTAGCTATAATTTTCGAAGTAAATATCTGAGCTTGCTGTAATAATTGTAAAATCTTATTGATTCCGCCAATTCTATTTAATAAATTTAGTTCCCAAAGTTGATTAATCAATATAATTGAATTAACATATTTATTTTCAATATATATATCTATAATTGTTTTATAAATTAGTTGATGTCTTTCAAGCGCAAAAGATTCTGTTATCAATTCTCCAATGACAGTTTCTATAATATTACTATTCAGTATGATCCCACCTAAAAGTATTTCTTCAGCTAAATTATGCTGAGGAGGTAACTGCTCATAATACTTAATTCTAGAGGGTTGATTAGCCATATGAATTTTTCCATCTATTTTAGATTAAGATAATATTTCCGGAAGGATATGTAATTCGATAAGAGCTACTAAATTATCTAATAATTTTAATTTGATATTGTATACTCCTATTTCTTTTACTTCTGGCAATTGTACTTGTTCTTTTTGTAAACTAATACCGGTATTGTTATTTATTAAATCTATTATATCTTTTTCGTTAACACTACCAAAAATATTCTGATTTTCACTGATCTTACGCTTAAGACTAAACTTATTAATGTTTTCTAAATCATTTTTTAGTTTTGTCATTTGCACAATATTTTCTTCACGAATTATTGCTTTCTGCGTCTCAATTTTTTGCGAGTATTGAATACGCCCTTTAGTAAGTGGTTCTGCTATTTTATATGGCAATAAATAATTACGAGCATAACCTTTAGAAACATTAATGATTTCTCCTGCAGAACCTAAATGAGTTATTGTTTTATTTAAAATTACTTGAATATTTTTATGAGGCATAGATACTTTTTGGGTATTATAATATTAGATTTTATGAGACTTATTATATACAATATTAGAAATATATGATACAATGATGGGCAAAAATTTATTGAACGGAGAGATGGTCGAGCGGTTTAAGGCGCAGCATTGGAAATGCTGTTTAATAGTAATATTAACGAGGGTTCGAATCCCTCTCTTTCCTTTAAACTCCGTATATACTTTTTATTAAAAGTAAACTTAAAATTTATTATAGCAGATAGCTATTCACAATCTTGTTCTTATTCTGTAAGACTTAATATAAAATGCGTAATATTATGTTTCTGTAATAGATCAGATCCAATATAACTTCTAGCAAGAGAATTACAATAAATAGTAATATCATGTTTTACTGCTATGATAGATATAAATGTCAATACATCTTTTTGATGCATTTTATTCAATGGAAGACTAATAGCACCTTTCAAGTGAGATAGTTGATACTCAGCATTGGGTCTGATATCAATTAAACAAAGATTCACAGTACTATTAGTTAAATAATCATATAGTTGAAAAATATCTATCAAAGGGATGGGTTGCTGATTTTTCCACTTGAGTTTTGGAATATAGATTGGCAAATGTTTATGACAAATTTTTATTGGATGTAATCGTATTATTTTAAATGAAGTTTTTAATACATCATAAGCTAACATTTGTTCATGTAATACTTGTCCAACACCAGTAATAATTTTGATAATTTCAGTAGCTTGCATAATACCAATAAGACCAGGTAATACTGATATAACACCTTCTCTAGAACATCCTCTTATCATTTTTTTTTTGTCTGGATGATACATTTCGTTATAACTAAGGCCACCTTGGTAATTGAAAACACTAAGATGTCCTACGAACGCACTGATTGCTCCATAAATATGAACTTTATGTAAATGTTTACAAACTGCACTTAAAAGATATCTTGTTTCAAAATTATCTGTACTGTCAATAATAATATCATATAATTTTATTAAATCCTCAGCATTTTCATTATCAAGCTTGACATGATATGTTACGATATCGCAATGGGAATTCATTTTAAGCAATTGTCTTTTTGCGGCATCTACTTTATATAAACCTATATCTTCTTCACTGTAAATGACTTGTCTATGTAAATTTGAAATTTCGATAATATCATCATCTACGATTCCAATAGTGCTTAAGCCAGATGATACCAAATATAACAAGGTAGCAGATGCTAAACCACCAGCTCCAATAAATAAAACTTGTGCTTTGTGTAGTCTTGTTTGACCGATGAGCTGAATCTCTGGTAGAATTAGATGCCTAGCATATCGTTGATAGCTATGCTTAGTCATATAATCTAATGTATTCTTATGATTCATAAAATAGTTAACATAGAAAAAATATAAAAATGTGAAACTGCTTTATGTTATAGTTATCTAGTACCTTTTAGCTAACAAGCGCCTTTAGTTCAGATGGTAGAACGTAGGTTTCCAAAACCTAATGTCGAGGGTTCAAGTCCTTCAGGGCGTGCTTATATTAAAAATTTAAAGATTATTATTTACTTCAAGTGACTATCTATCTTTTCTTGATACACTTACTATACAATAGTATTATAAGGTTATGAGTTCAGAATATGGTATCTTTTTTTTCTATTCTTGTATTGAACTATCAAACCTGCAACTAATTATAATATTTCTAACCTGTTACTAGAATTAGATAAAAATATGGCCAAAAAAATCGTTGCTATTGTTAAACTTGCCCTTGGAGCAGGAAAAGCGACTCCAGCTCCACCTATAGGTCCAGCATTGGGGCAACATGGAGTCAACATTGTAGCCTTTTGCAAAGATTACAATGCTCGCACTTCAGATAAATCAGGAATGATTATTCCTGCTGAAATTTCAATATATGAAGATCGGAGTTTTACTTTTATACTTAAAACACCACCTGCATCTGTTTTACTAGCAAAAGCAGCAGGAGTTAGTAAAGGTTCCGGAGAGCCTAATAGTAAAAAAATTGGGACGATTACTCAATCACAGCTTGCAGAAATTGCTAATATAAAATTGAAGGATTTAAATACAAATCAACAAAAGCAGGCTATGAAAATTATTGCTGGTACAGCGAAAAATATGGGTATTACCATCAATAAGTAAAATCAATTCATTTATTACGAACTAAACAGGGAGTTATGAGTAAAACAAAAGTATCTCGCAGATTCAGGGCTATGTCGGAATTAATCCAAGACAAAGATTATAATTATATCGAAGCAATAAAACTTCTTAAAAGAAGTGCTTCTGCTAAATTCATAGAAACTGCTGAAGCTCATATTCTATTAGGATTAGATCCTAAGTATGCTGATCAACAACTAAGATCAACTGTAATTCTACCTAAAGGAACAGGACGACTGACCAAAGTTGCTGTCATTACAAAAGGAGAAAAAATAACTGAAGCTTTAGCTTCTGGAGCTGACTTAGTTGGGGCAGAAGAAGTTATTGAACAAATTTTACAAGGTAATATTACCTTTGATAAACTTATTGCTACACCAGATGTTATGCCTTTAATTGCAAAATTAGGACGTATTTTGGGTCCACGTGGCTTAATGCCATCTCCAAAAGCTGGGACTGTAACAGTAGAAGTTGGTCAAGCCGTTCAAGAATTTAAGCTTGGTAAATTAGAATACCGTTTAGATAAAACTGGTATTATTCATATACCTTTTGGTAAAATTAATTTTTCAGAGAAAGATCTTATTGATAACTTATTAGCTATAAAAGAATCAATTGAACGCAATCGTCCAACTGGCTCCAAAGGAAAATACTGGAAAACAATGCATATATGTAGTACTATGGGACCATCAATATCTATTGATATTGGCACATTAAAAGAAACATAGAATATAGTAAACAAGTTTCTTTACACATATTTTCACGCTTACTTTATTTATAAGCTAATTTAGCAAAACATAATATGACAACTAAAATTGCAACAATTATTGACGAGTTAAAATCTCTAACTCTTTTAGAAGCTGCAGAACTTGTGAAGCAAATTGAAGATACTTTTGACGTAGATGCTTCTCAATCAGGAGGAGGTATGATGATGATGCCAGGTGGAACATCTGTAGGAGTCGCTTCAGCTGAATCTGAAGAAAAAACAGAATTTGATGTAGTACTGGAAGAAGTACCAGCAGCTAAGAAAATAGCTATTTTAAAGGTAGTACGTTCATTAACTGGATTAGGCTTGAAAGAAGCAAAAGATCTAGTAGAATCAGCACCTAAAGTTCTAAAAGAATCTATTTCTAAAGATGATGCAGACCAAATGAAAAATAAGTTAGAAGATGCGGGTGCAGTTGTAATCATTAAGTAAAGACTAATAAAGCTTCTAATCAACTTTTAAAAAATTTGATTAAAAGCTTAGTAATATAAAACTACCTTTTAAAATACGCCTAAAGTTATTGCTTTAGATAAAGGCATTGTTGCTCCAATTCCCAACCAAATACTAATAAAAGTACCAATTAAAAAAACAGTTGTTGCGATAGGACGGCGAAAAGGGTTCTGAAATTTATTAATACCTTCAATAAAAGGAACAGTAATTAATGCGGCTGGAACAGCAGCCATTGATAGTACCCCAATTAACTTATTTGGAATTACTCTTAGTAAATTAAAAGTAGGAAAAAAATACCATTCTGGAAGTATCTCTAAAGGAGTAGCAAAAGGATCAGCTTTTTCACCAATTGCAGAAGGTTCTAATATTGCTAGTGCTGTTATGCATCCAATAGTACCCAATATAACTGTTGGAAACATGTATAAAAGGTCATTAGGCCAAGCTGGCTCACCATAATAGTGATGCCCCATGCCTTTAGCTAACTTAGCTCTTAAACTAGGATCTGTTAAATCCGGTTTTTTTATTATAGACATTTTATTATATACGTAAAGTTTGTAGTTACTAATAGACTATTAATTTATCTTCTATAGTTATAAAGGACCAGATATTCCTTGTTTTCTAATCATCAAGAAGTGCATTAGCATAAATACTGCAGTTAGTAAAGGTAATACAAATGTATGTAAGCTATAAAAGCGAGTTAGTGTTCCTTGCCCAACACTTACTCCTCCTCGTAATAGTTCTACAATACTACTGCCTACAATTGGAATAGCTTCAGGAACCCCTGTGACAATTTTTACTGCCCAATAGCCAATTTGATCCCAAGGTAAAGAGTAACCTGTAACACCAAAAGAAACAGTTAATACTGCTAAAATAATACCTGTGACCCAAGTTAATTCTCTAGGTTTTTTAAAGCCACCTGTTAAATAGACTCTATAAACATGAAGGTTTAACATTAAGACCATCATACTAGCAGACCATCTATGAACAGATCTAATCAGCCAGCCATAATTAACATCAGTCATAATATACTCAACAGAAGAAAAAGCCTCTGCTACTGTTGGTCTATAGTAAAAAGTCATAGCAAAACCGCTAGCAACTTGAATTAAGAATGATGTAAATACAATACCACCAATACAGTAAAAAATATTAACGTGCGGCGGTACATATTTGCTAGTAATATCATCAGCAATTGATTGAATTTCTAAGCGCTCTTCAAACCAGTCATAAATTTTCCCCATAAGAAACTATCTAAATTAATATCATACCAAAGTTTTACATCTAGACTATTATTGCGATTTAATTTCATAAATACCACAGTATATTATAGCATATTTACTATAGTATTATGCAGCATTACTTCTAAAAAAAATTAGTGCCTTAAGATTATAAATACTAATCCAATTACGTCGGTGTTTAATAATTCTTTTTTTCTCAAGAATTCTAAAGATTTTACCAACAGATGATGCATTACTTCCTATCATTGTGCCTAAAGTTTTATACGATAAATTTAAAGGAATGATAATTTGATTTGATTCTACAATACCGAAACTTTCACTGAAGATAAGAAGCAATTGAATCAGTCGATACTTAATATGCTTATGAATTAATATTTCAGTAAGACTAATATCCTTGCAAGCTTCAATCTTATAATTATCTTGCTTTATAAAATTAAATAAATAAGACTGTTTATTTGTTAGACTAACTATATAAATCGTATTGAGAGCTTTTAGTTCATAATAATAATTATTAGCGTAATAACTGTTAAAAGAAGGTAAAAAAATGTGCCCATCTGAAATAATGCTAATTGTATATAGCTCTCGATTTGTAAAAACTTTTGATAAACTAAGTACACCGACTAAAATCATATATAATTGAGCATCATCTTTATGTACGATAATACAATCGCCTGCCATTAGTTTATACACATATTTTTTATTATTATTTTGTGAAAAATACATGACTTATTCAATAAAAATGAGATTAACTTTACTTGTAATCTTGAAAAGTTTTTTAGATAATTATTAATTGTTTTCAGCTATAGCTAATCTCTTCAATAGTTTTTTTTTATTAGTAAGTAGGAAAATAAAGTTAAATATTGAGAGCCTTTTTTCTCTTAAGATGTGACTTATTAAGAAATATTCATCGTAATTTTAGATATATTGATTATATTATATTTTTTTAAAGTTATTGATGAAATAATTAGCTTAATACCGATAAAATAAAAAAGATATACTATTTTTATATCACTATATATTATACTTGCTTAGATTAAGCATATAGAAAAACGAATTATTAAATTTACATAATCAAAAACTTAGTTGACTCAATATTCTTTTAAAATATGATGATACGCTATGAATAGAAATATATACTGCTATTGTATAATTCCTCACCTATATTTTTATTTTCTAATCTATTCTTAGAAAGAAAAAAAATAATTCATTTAGCTTACAAGATACTTGTAAAGCTACATATAATAATAATATTAAGCTTAAAGAATTTAATTAAAATTCTTTTTAAACCAATATATGCCAGATCCAATTTTATTAGTAGATAATGATAAAGCTTTAGTTTATTCTATTTCTCAGTACTTGCTTAATGCAGGCCTTAAAGTAAATACTGCATATAGTGTAGAAGAGGGTATAAATTTTTTGGAAAATAATAAGCCAGCTTTAATCATCTCAGATATTTTAATGCCTCAAAAAGATGGTTATTATTTCATCAAGTATGTCAAAGACTCATATTATTATTCAAACATTCCTTTCATTTTTATAAGTGCTAAAGGAATGACTTCTGATAGAATCTGTGGTTATAAATTAGGCTGTCAGCACTATATGACTAAACCTTTCGATCCAGAAGAATTGCTTGCTATTATTCAAAGTCTTCTTATTTATGCTAAAATCTCTACTGAAATTCTAGATAAAAAACAAAATTCTATTGGGAACATTTCTAATAATAATACGCAGCTTGTCGTATCTTATTTAGAAGGTAGGGTATTAAAGTTTGTGCTTCGAGGTATGACAAATAAAGAGATTGCGTATATTTTAAACTGTACAATACGCAATATAGAGAAGTATGTTAGTCGTCTTTTATATAAAACTGGTACAAGGAATAGAACACATCTTGCTCAATATTGCCATAGACAAAAAATTATTATAAAGAGGGCGAATGACGGGAATCGAACCCGCGAATAATGGAGTCACAATCCATTGCCTTAACCACTTGGCCACACCCGCCATGTTACAATATTGATTGTAATATTTTGTAGGGCTTAAGTCCACTGTGTTTTTTTATATTTCTTTAATCTATATATATATAATGAATAAATATTTCACAATTCAAGTTAATGGAGAACCGTTTCACTGTACTAGTAGTATGTCGATTAAAAATATTTTATTATATTTAGATATTGATACAACACTTAGTTTAATAGAATACAATAATGATCTTTTGCACGAAGATCAAATAGCTAGTACATTTCTAAGCCAAAATGATAAGTTAGAAATTGTGACTATTGTAGGAGGAGGGTAATAGCTATAATTTATAAATTAAGAAGGGAAACAGAAAGCCTACCTTGTTTTCTATCAATATGGATCACTTTAACCATCCAGATTTTACCAATAGAAAAGTGATGATTCATATTGCTATTATACTGTTCAGGAATTTCTGATATATGCAATAAAGCTGGAATCTTTTCTATCTTAAAAAAGATACCGTATTCTTTAATCTCTGTGACAGGAGCTTCAAGACAAGAACCTAACTTTACTATATTAGGTATTCTTTCAAGTTCTGCACACCTATTACTTAAAATAAGTTGATTACATTGCTCATCAACGATAAGAAATTTACAAGCGACATATTGATTCAATAAATTTTCTTTTTTTTCCATATAAGCTAAATGAGAATTAGGTATAAATCCTTGGATATTTTCTAAAAGAATTAGACCTCCACCTTTATTTAATCCAATTATTTTAACTATAATTGCTATGTTCTCACTTTTTAACTGTTTGATTCTATCCCATGAAATTAAATATTCAAGCCTTTTAAGCGAAAGAATAAGTTGCTTAGTTTTAAGATTATATGCAAGGATAAAAAATTCTTGTATTTCGCTTCGAGTAAGCTCAAGATCGTTACGATAAGTCTCTAAAAAAATTTCATTATTTGGCAAAAATGCTACACTATTAGCACCAATATCTATTAAATAGCCTTTTTCTTCTTTACTAAAAATTGTGCCAGCTATTATATCTCCAACATTAAAGTGATATTGATACTTATCGAGCAACTGCGCAAAGTTTGTACGGGTAAAATACATCAACTATTTCCTTTTTCGTATATTTATTGTTATTATTAATATATCTATAGAGTTAGCGTAGGTGGTTGCAAACTTATTTCAAAGTTTGAGGAAAGTCCGGACTCTTCATAGAATATAGTTGCTGAATAAGTCTCAGTGTAAGTAATTACGAGGATAGTGCCACAGAAATAAACCGCTTAATAAGATATTTAAGTAAGGGTGCAAAGGTATGGTAAAAGCATACCAGAAATATTATAATAATATTTGCTAGGTAAACCCCGCAATAGAGCAAAGTCATGCATAATAATTTTTATTCTATCAATTATGTATCTAAATACTGCATTAAGTTTCTAGAACTACAGATAAATAACTACCCTTTTTATGGAGTATAACTTCTTCTAAAAAGAACAGAATCCGGCTTATGACTTTCTCTATAGATTGATTTTGAATTTAGTCTTTAACATTGCTTTGATTTTACATTCAAGCTCATCTACCATACTATTAGTTAGTGTTTTATAAATTGACCTATAAGTTATTCTAAAGCTTAAATTTTTATTTTTCTTTCTTTCTTCTTGAATTTCATAAATGCTAAATAATTTTACCGATTCAATCATTGTATAATGATTATCAAGTATTGCATTTATAATCGTATTAACTGCAATACTAGAATCAAATGTAGCAGTTATATCTCTAACAATGCTAGGATACTTAGAATATGTGGTAAATATCTTAGTAGAGCACAGTGGCGCAAGTATTTCATCGACCAAAAGTTCTAAACCATATAATTGGGTTTTTAAACCTTTTACTTTATATAAACTAGATTTTAAAGAACCAAAGATACCGATCGGTCGTGAATGTAAAGTTAATACAGCACATTCACGAGCATGAAATAAAAAGTTTATATTATTATTGAATTTTAGATTATTATCTAATTTTGACCAGCTAATATTTAGATTTAGTCGTTCAAATAATTCTTCTACTTGACCTTTAGCTTGAAACCAATTGAAGTACAACTGATTTTCACTCCAGGTTCTTCTATTTTCTACATCTCCACCAAAGATACAAGCAATATGTATTAGTTCTTTATAGCTAGTATTTTTGTTAAAAACACGACCAGTCTCAAATAAATTAACTGGACCATTACCTTGTCTCATATTAGAAATATTTACTTTAAGCAAATTATTGAGTAGATTTTCTTTTAAATTACTAAATTCTCCAATTAGTGGATTATATATTGTAATCGTATTTGCTAAGTGGTCTTCTAAAGGAGAGTGAATGCTTTCATGATAGCCATTAGTTCTTAATACCGACTTGATATGTTCTAAACGATATGTTTTATTGTTCTTTCGCCCTATTAAAAGGCTAGAAGGAATTCTATCTAAAAATTTATCAAATCCATATACCCGACTAATTTCTTCAATAATATCTATTTCTCTATAAACATCATCTACTCTATTCAAAGGTACTGTAATAGCAAAATTAGTATTACATTGTTTAGTAATAAAATCTAAACGTGTTAAGATTTTAATACTTTCTATCATGAATATGGAAGGATTGATAGATCTATTATTCAAAAATAAATACGGACCTAGGGTTTCTTTTAATGCTTGACTTGTTAAATAGATAGGTTGATTTAATATATTATTAGACTGTAAATAGTAAGTAGTTTTTACTATTCCGTGGTGAATATTTGTTATTAAAAGTAAACACTCACTATATGCGGCTAGTAAATCAGTTTGATTGATATCATTTTGTGTATATTTTAAACAGCTATCAGTCTCATTATAGTAAAGATATAAAGGTTCTTTTTCTTTATAGTTTTTACTAGTTAAACATGTAGATTTATTAATACTGAACTTCTTCGCCCATTTTATTTCTATAAAACAAAGAATATCTATGAGGTTATTTTTAATTGGAATCTCATAATATTCTAGAATAGATCGAAGCCATAAAGGAGTACTACTAATCTTTAAATTAATAATTTGTGTTTGTAATATACTGTTAGGTATAAATTGATTTATATCTGAAAGCTGATTTGATAAAAATAAAGCATATTGGTTGCAGTTAATTTTTAATTCCTTATTTGTAATTGCTGAGATTTCTCTAGCTATACCCATAATACTTAATGTATCAGATCTATTAGTAGTACTACTAATTTCTAAGAATTTATCACTATTAGATAGCTCTATAATATTTTCAACTTCAAATCCGGCAAGAGTTAATCTTTCTACGACAGATTCAATGTTGATTTCTTTTAAATCAACAAGTTTCTTAAGCCATTCCCAAGAAATATTCATATTTATTTTCTTGCACGTATATTTTATGTATTAAAGAATATAATTATGTCTGTTTCCTAAGTATTTGCTAGGTAATATAATTTTATTAAAATCTAAGAGTCTTCTGCTTTAGTAAAAGATAAGCTATTCTCATTAGCATATCTTTCCATGAAACGCATAAATCGGTCCCAATTACTTGCATCTTTTATTACATAAACAGATTCAATAGCTTTTGGCTTACCATTAATAAATTTAGCATTAACATCTCTTGTTATCAATTCGCCTTCTTCATCCATCAAATACATTCCTGTAATATCACCCTGATTTTCCATGCTAGAGTTTAAAATAACAGGGTTTGTAAATCGAAAAGTTGCTGTTCCTGTACTACCGTCACGAGATCTAGTTAATTTTACATCAGGCACCACTGTTTCATCAATGCCTTTTATGAACTGAATAACTGCCATATTTTACAAGCCATCCTTAATATAATAATATGATTACTATAAACTATTATTGCATTAATTAATGTTATTGTGAATACAAAGATTATATTGAAATAAAGCTATATTCTGGGGTGGGAGGATTCGAACCTGCGAATGGCGGAGTCAAAGTCCGCTGCCTTACCACTTGGCGACACCCCAGTGCGGATACGCAGTCTAATTATCTATGTATTTTGCTATCATGTCAACTGCAATACACATCATTGTTTCAGATTTTATTTTTGATAGATTATTAACTCTGTGATAAATTGTTGTTTCGAGTAAGTTTCCTGTCTATGCTCCTGTAACCATTTCACAGTTAAAGTTTGTGAAGATGCTTCTTTTTGACCTATGATTAAACAAGCTAATGCACTTTTTTTGTGTGCTCTTTTTACTTGTTTATGAAAACTACTACCACTTAGATCAACTTCGTAACAAAGATTATATTTTTGAAAAATAGGAATTAAACTCAGACCATATTGTTCTGCCTCATACCCTTGCAAAGCAAGATAAATTAATTCACGATTTTTATGTAAATTTATTCTTTCTTGTACTAGTAGTAATAAGCGTTCTATCCCAATTCCCCATCCTAAAGCAGGTATAGCCGGACCACCTAGCTGTTTAGTCAAAGAATCATAACGTCCTCCTCCACAAATAGTATCTTGAGCACCAAGTAAATTAGTTTTTATTTCAAAGACTGTGCTATTATAATAATCTAGTCCTCTTACTAGTTGATGATTAATCATAAATGGAATTTTCATACTAGAAAGATAGTCTTGCATTTTTTCAAAGTGTTCTAAATCTTGTTTAGCTAAAAAATCAGATATTAGGGGAGCATCCAGTAATATTTTTTGTGTCTGCTTATTCTTAGTATCAAGAATTTTAATAGGACTCGTTAGAAATTTCTGTTGAGATTCGGGATCTAAATCCATTTGGTAAGTTCGCAAATATTTTCGTAGAGCAATTTCATATGCTTTTCTTGTGTCACTACTGCCAATACTATTAATTTCAATTTGATATTCAAGACACTCTAGGCTATTTATCATCTGATTGGCTAGATAAATAATTTCTGCATCTAATATTGGGTTATTACTGCCATAACATTCTAATCCAAGCTGATGAAATTGTCTTTGTCTTCCATGTTGTGGCCTTTCATATCTAAACATTGGTCCTAAGTACCATAGTTTTTGGATTGGCTGTTTATTATATAATTTATGCTGTATCAAAGATCTTGCTACTGGTGCTGTACCTTCAGGCCTTAAAGTAAGGTTTCGACCACCTCTATCTGAAAATGTGTAAATTTCTTTATTTACAATATCAGTATCCTCTCCAATCCCCCTCAAAAATAGTGATGTATCTTCTATAATTGGAGTACGAATTTCTTGATAGCTTGCTTGACCTAATATATCGATGGCTATATTATAAATATGTTGCCAATACTTACTATCTTTAGGTAAGATATCGTGCATGCCTCTTGTAGATTGCATGTATGTAATCCTTGTAATCTTTATATTAGAATAGTTATTAAATACAAAAGCGAAATAACATTATCTCACAATATATCGGGCAAGGAGGGATTCGAACCCCCGACACCGTGGTTCGTAGCCACGTGCTCTAGTCCACTGAGCTACAAGCCCTGAGGATTATTGTATCATTAATATAATTAAAAAAATATATATATTTTTATTCATCTTTACGATTAATAATTAATTTTATTATTTATAGATATAGCTATCTAGATCAATATTTGTATTTGATTATTTTTTTCTAAACTTAACTAGATATGATATATTAATATTGAATGACAAATTATTTGAATGAAAAAGATTTTCATATTGCCTAATAATACAACACTATTTTTTTTATAGCCTCTTTTATAAAAAAACTATTTTATCTACAAATTATGAGTAAGCAAATTTTATATCAAGATAATGCGAGAAAAGCTTTAGAGCAAGGTATGGATATTTTAGCAGAAGCAGTATCTGTTACTTTAGGGCCGAAAGGAAGAAATGTAGTTTTAGAGAAAAAATTTGGAGCACCACAAATTGTAAATGATGGTGTTACTATTGCAAAAGAAATCGAGTTAGAAGATAATCTTGAGAATACTGGTGTAGCTTTAATAAGACAGGCAGCATCAAAGACGAATGATGTAGCTGGTGATGGTACAACAACTGCAACAGTCTTAGCTCATGCTATCGTTAAACAAGGGTTACGTAATGTAGCTGCAGGTGCAAATCCAATGGAGATAAAAAAAGGTATTGAAAAAGCAACCAAATTCATTGTTAGCAAAATAGCAGAATACTCCCGTCCTGTAGAAAATACTCGTGATATTTCGCAAGTAGCATCTATCTCTGCAGGAAATGAGATTACTATCGGACAGATGATTTCTGATGCTCTTGATAAAGTTGGTAGAGAAGGTATTATTTCTTTAGAAGAGGGAAAATCTACGTTTACTGAACTAGAGATTACTGAAGGTATGAAATTTGAGAAAGGTTTCATTTCTCCTTACTTTGTAACAGATGCTTCTCGAATGGAAGTTGTACAAGAAAATCCTTACATTTTATTGACAGATAAAAAGATTACACTAGTTCAGCAAGAACTAGTACCTGTTTTAGAACAAGTTGCTAAAACAGGAAGACCTCTATTAATTATTGCGGAAAATATCGAAAAAGAGGCTTTAGCTACTGTTGTTGTAAATAAATTAAGAGGGATTATTAATGTAGTTGCTGTTAGAGCTCCAGGCTTTGGAGATAGAAGAAAAGCACTTCTAGAAGATATGAGTATACTAACAGGAGGAGCTGTTATCTCTGAAGATCTAGGCTTAACTTTAGAGAGTGTAACATTAGAAAATTTAGGTCAGGCACGTAGAATTACAGTCACTAAAGATAGTACAACTATCATTGCAGAAGGCCAAGAAACACATTTACAAAATCGATGCGATCAAATTAGGCGTCAGTTAGAAGTTAGTACCAACGTCTATGAAAAAGAAAAGTTACAAGAAAGACTAGCTAAATTATCAGGGGGAGTTGCTGTAATTAAAGTTGGAGCTGCTACAGAAACAGAAATGAAAGATAAAAAGCTCAGATTGGAAGATGCTATTAATGCAACTCGAGCAGCTATCGAAGAAGGTATTGTTCCAGGTGGAGGAGCTACATTTGTACATTTAGCATCTGATTTACTACATTGGGCAAAAAATAATTTACAAGACGATCAATTAATAGGAGCACTAATTGTACAAAGAGCATTAATTTCACCTTTGAGTAGAATTGTAGAAAATGCTGGCTCTAATGGAGCAGTAGTAGTTGCAAAAGTCGGGAATCAAAAGTTTGAGATAGGTTATAATGTAAATACAGGACTGCTTGTAAATATGTTTAAAGAAGGTATAATAGACCCAGCTAAGGTTACACGTTCAGCTTTACAGAATGCCGCATCAATTGCTGCAATGGTATTAACAACTGATTGTATTATTGTAGACAGTTTAAAGACAGATTCCTAATCTCATCAGAGAATCAATTAAATGTATTTTCACTAATATAAATTAAAACCATATATGGACCATATGGTGTAGAAAGTTGACTAAGTAAGAAAAGATTTAAGAAGCTAAGCTTCTTAATCCATAACTTATTAGTATAAGATTCCCTACCGACTAAATATGGCTCTATTGATAAAGAATACTCAACCTGAAATCTATTAATATAATTTTGAGTGATAGATGAGTATTGATTACAATTTGATGCTTCGCGGCTAAGCTCTTGTAAAATTAACTTAATTTGACGTTGAAATTTTAACGCAGAAGCTATTTTAAATAACTTACTTGCAAGTAATATAGTAATTTCCATATTATATGTAGAAACATGACTGCTATACTTTAATAAATTATTCTCTCTATTATCGAATAAATTAATTAAATCTAACTGTCGAAAATACTTGCTTATTTGGTCCATCGCGTATGGATCTAATGCTTGGACTGATAAATATAGTAAATTTAAGTTTTTTGTTATGAGAATACTAGAAGTCATATAAATTATGGGCTTTATAAAAAAATACTACTAATAATAAACAATCATTTTAATAATTACCAGAAAATAAAAAATTAGGAAATTTTAACTGTGCCTTGGTAATAGAGTTATTCTTCCCTTCTTCTTGCCAATAATTAATGACTTCTGTTGCTTGATTTAAAAGATTAATTCTATCTGTTTCAGAAATCCATGGCTTTGATTCGAGTTCAGACTTTAAGTGTTCCCAAGCATCATTGCGAGGCCAAAAAAAATAAGAAGTTAATGGACTTGTTCCTTTACCAACGATTTGATCTATTGCAATAGCTATATTGTTTTCTAACCATAAAACTTTTAATGTGAAATTTGGCAATTTAATTACTCCCTTCTAATATATATCTATCCTTTTCTTGTTATATTGCATTGCTAAAATTAGCTTTTGATGCCTTTTCGCAAATAGAAGCTACTATGCTACTAGTCTGAGCTCCTTTATCTTTGTAGTATTGAACTAATTCTAAATTTATAGTTGTTTCATTTGTTAGAGGATTATAAAATCCGATTTCCTCTAGAGGACGGCCGTCACGTCTCTTCCTACAATCAATTACTATAATTCTATAGCTTGGTTGTTTTTTTCGGCCATATCTTTTCAGTCTAATTTTTAGCATAAATGTCTTTTTTTGTTGTATTCCTTATTGTAATATAGTTATGAATAGCATGCTTCTTGAATATGATTGTACCATATTTTCATAAATTTATTAATTATTTTCAGTATTATAATGATTACTTACTTTTTAAATTGCTTCTAGGCGAACATTATTGAAAATAACCATAAGACACTGAAGAAAAATTATACCAAGCATAGGAGAAATATCCATTCCAAACATCATTGGTATAGTTCCTCTAAAAAGTCTTAAGTATGGATCTGTAAGTCTATTTAACGAGCAAAATGGTTCATTATACCAATTCACAGTAGGAAACCATGCTAAAGAAAGTTTAAGTAAGAGTAATATTAAATAAATTTCTGAAAAACTTGCTATTGAAGTAAATATTAGATTGAAAGAATTAGTTAGCATATTAGTAATGTTTAGTAGTTAGTTTGTGTAAGTATATATGTCTGTCAGAAGTCAAGAAGAATGATTATAGAATAAATATTATTCATTATCAAGAATTTTAACTGTATATATATCGATTTGATATTTCTGAAAACTAAGTATTTGTAATGCTTCGGCGGAAGAAGTTACACAACAAATTTGAATTTTATTATAAATATGCTTATTACATTTAAGTATATTTAAGACTATATTACTATATCTACTATTAAGATGTTTTATTAAAAATATGAGTTCTTTACCTACTGATTTTGTAAGTATTTCTTTCAGTAATTTGTCTTTTTTTAGCAGTATATCTTTAGAAGAAGAATTAATCTGATGTATAGGGTATATAGTAGTACTAGGAAGAAGAGCATTTATATCTGCGCTTAGTGCTTGACATAAGTATCCGTCTATAAGAATAAGATATGATAATTGTTGCGGTAGAATACTAATATTTTTATATATATCTATATTTTTAATAGACAAATTATTTGTGCATATTGATTTGCGTGTTGCTTCATAAAGTAATGCTAGTCCAATATTATTAAGAAACTGGAACTTATGTCTACTCGAGATATTACTATAAATTATAGAGCTGGTCCAATTTACAACTAAAGGGTGCTTAATGCTATAAATACTAAGTGACATAATGAGATACTTTACCCGTTAATAATCTGAAATCTGAATTTTTTTTTGATAATTTATTATAGATTTATACACTAATTAATAAATTATCTAATAAAAATTCTATCTTATGTATATGATAATAAGATAGAATCGATGCTTACTTGATATATTTATATTATTGAATAGTAATATTCTGATTAATCCAGAGGTCTCATTGATAGCACAGCTTCGTTTTCACGATTGATTCCCTTTTCAAATCCAGCTGCTGCAGCTCTCGCTCTACCTGCATGCCATAAATGTCCAATAAATAAGAAGAAACCTAAGAAGAAATGAGAAGTTGTTAACCAACTTCTTGGAGATACATAGTTTACAGAATTAATTTCTGTTGCTACACCACCTACAGAGTTTAAAGAACCTAAAGGAGCATGAGTCATATACTCTGCCGCTCTTCTTTCTTGCCATGGTTGAATGTCATTCTTTACTTTATTCAAGTCAAGGCCATTAGGTCCTCTTAAAGGCTCTACCCAAGGAGCTCTTAAGTCCCAGAAACGCATAGTTTCACCTCCAAAAATGATTTCACCACTAGGTGATCTCATTAAATACTTACCCAATCCTGTTGGACCTTGGGCTGATGCTACGTTAGCACCAAGTCTTTGATCTCGTACCAAGAATGTGAAAGCTTGTGCCTGAGAGGCTTCAGGACCTGTTGGCCCATAAAACTCACTAGGATAAGCTGTGTTATTATACCATACGAAATTAGATGCGGTTAGACCCATTATAGATAAAGCACCTAAGCTATATGAAAGGTAAGCCTCACCAGACCAAACAAAGGCTCTACGTGCCCATGCAAATGGTTTAGTTAATATGTGCCAGACTCCTCCAGCGATACAGACTACACCTAGCCATACATGTCCTCCAATTATATCTTCCATGTTGTCAACACTCACCACCCATCCGTCTCCACCAAAAGGAGATTTAAAAATGTAACCAAATATAATAAGCGGATTCAGTGTAGGATTGTTAATGAATCTTACATCGCCTCCACCAGGAGCCCATGTATCATAAACACCACCTACAAATAGAGCTTTGATGACTAATAAAAATGAGCCAATACCTAGTAAAATTAAATGAATGCCTAGGATAGTTGTCATTTTATTTTTATCTCTCCAATCATAACCAAAGAAAGGAAAGGATTCTTCAAGAGTATCTGGACCTATTAAAGAATGATATAAACCTCCAAAACCTAGTACTGCTGACGAAATTAAATGCACTACACCAACTACAAAGTAAGGATAGATACTGGTAATTTCACCTCCAGGGCCAACTCCCCATCCTAAAGTTGATAGATGAGGAATTAAAATAAAACCTTGTTCATACAGTGGCTTTTCTGGCACAAAATGTGCTACTTCAAATAGTGTCATAGCTCCAGTCCAAAATACCATCACACCAGCATGAGCAACATGTGCTCCTAGTAATTTGCCTGATACATTAATAAGTCGGGCATTACCTGACCACCATGCAAATCCTGTTGACTCAATATCTCTACCGCCTACACTTACGTTACTATTAAAGGGCGTTTCCACGTGGTAAAACCTCCTCAGGGAATATAAAGTTTTCATGAGGTTGATCTTGCGCAGCCATCCATGAACGAATACCTTCATTTAGTAAGATATTCTTAGTATAAAATGTTTCAAACTCGGGATCTTCAGCAGCTCTTAATTCTTGGGAGACAAAATCGTAAGCCCGTAAATTTAGTGCTAATCCAACAATACCAAATGCACTTGTCCACATACCTGTTACAGGTACAAATAACATGAAAAAGTGAAGCCATCTTTTATTTGAGAAGGCAACTCCAAAAATTTGTGACCAAAATCTATTCGCTGTAACCATTGAATAAGTTTCTTCAGACTGTGTTGGAGTAAATGCTCTAAAAGTATCTGCAGCATCACCATCTTCAAAGAGGGTATTCTGAACTGTTGCTCCATGAATGGCACATAATAAAGCACCTCCTAAAATGCCAGCAACTCCCATCATATGAAAAGGATTTAGTGTCCAATTATGAAATCCTTGTAAAAATAACAAAAATCTGAAAATAGCTGCGACTCCAAAACTTGGAGCAAAAAACCAACTAGATTGACCTAAAGGATACATCAAAAACACAGATACGAATACAGCTATTGGGCCAGAAAATGCAATTGCATTATATGGACGTATACCAACTAATCTTGCAATTTCAAATTGTCTTAGACAGAAACCAATTAAACCAAATGAACCATGTAATGCTATAAATGCCCATAGTCCACCGATCTGACACCAACGAGTGAAATCACCTTGCGCTTCAGGGCCCCAAAGCAGTAATAAGGAATGACCCATACTATTGGCTGGCGTTGAGACAGCAGCAGTTAAAAAGTTACATCCTTCTAAATATGAGCTAGCCAGGCCATGTGTATACCATGAAGTTACGAAGGTAGTTCCTGTTAGCCACCCTCCTAACGATAAGTAAGCACATGGAAATAATAATAAACCAGACCATCCGACAAATACAAAGCGGTCTCTTTTTACCCAGTCATCAATAAGATCAAATCTACCACGATTTTTTTCTTGTCCTATTGCTATGGTCATAAATAAAGTCTCCAGAGCAAATTATATAAGTAAGCTAAATGATTTTTATTTTTTTTACTTGTCTTTACAGTTAACAGTATTATATACTAAATTGCTTCTTTTTGTCATTTCTGTAATAAAATATTTAACTTTAGCTCGCTAAGTAATAATACATTAAATAATATATACTATAATTCATTGTCTTTATTAATATAATTGTTAGTCTATTCTCTCAATCTGCGAAGACTTTTATAAATTTTTTTCTATTTATTAACTTCCGTAATTCTTTGAAACAAATATCCTGTCCCCCTCGCAGTCAATATAAGATCAGGATTACTTGGATCATCCTCTAACTTAGCTCTAAGTCTTGAAATATGAACATCAACAACTCTAGTATCGACATGTCTTTCAGGAGTATAACCCCAAACGTCTTGTAAAATAGATGCTCGTGAGAATGGATCACCAGCACGACTAACTAATAATTCCAGTAAACTAAATTCCATTCCAGTTAATCGGACTCTTTCATTATTTTTATAGACTTGTCTTTTATTTGTATCGATTTTTAAAAATCCAATATGTATTACTCCTGAACTAGGTATCCCAGGACTAATCGTGATTTTATCAACTCTTCTTAGCACTGATCGAATTCTTGCCTCTAATTCTTTCGGAGAAAAAGGTTTGACAACATAATCATCTGCACCAAGCTCTAGTCCAGTAATTCTATCAGAAACATCTCCTAATGCAGTAAGCATTATAATCGGAACATCAGATTCTTTGCGCAACTCTTGACAAACTCCATAACCATCTAATTTAGGCATCATAACATCTAAAACTACTAAGTTAGGATACTCTTTTCTAAATAATATTAGCGCTTCTTCTCCATCTGAGGCAGTAATAACTTCGTAACCGATGATAGATAAACGAGTTTCTAAAATCCTTCTTATACTATTTTCATCATCAACAACTAAGATCTTTTCTTTTTGGTTTTCCAATTATTTAAATACCTCTTTTACTAACTATCTTACTAAACTACAAAAATTAAAAAATCAATATGAGTATGGTATTCATTTTTTAGATAAATTATATAAAAGATTGGTAATATTATTATTTTTAAATATTAATATATTATCAAATTTATAAATTGATAGTGTTATCTTAAATTTTATTTTTTATACCTTGAACTTAATTAACCTTTAAGTAAATTCATGGAGCATATGCAAAGTATTATATAGTTTTTTTTTACACCAGAATAAAAAAAATAATTCTTACTCAAAGCTATTTTAATCTAATAAAAAGTTGATTTAAAAAATATTGGTATAAATATTACTTGCAATATTCTTTTGACAATTTTTTTTGGTAAAAAATAATATTGTTTAATAAATCGAGGTTATGAAATACTAACTAATAGCAAAACATAAATCAAAAGTATTTTATTTCTTAATCAACTACAAAACAAAAAGTTTATTTAGGATAATATAAAAGTCTAAAACATAATTAAAAAAATTAAACACATATAATATTATATATACCTATATAATATATACCTATATTAATATAATATAAAATATATAACGTATATATTATTTATAATTAGTATATTAATACATGCAGGAAAAGCTTACAATCAAGTATATAAAAATAATCAAGTCTAAATACAATGAAATATTTTTTGGTTGAGTACTAAAAACCATTGAGAATATAAATTAAATTTAATTTCATACTACTCTTAAATTTTTTTAAGAAAAAAAGTTTATGGAATATAAAACTTAATTTAGTTAAAAGGGGTTGACAACTGATACTTAGAAAGATTAAGATGTTCTTACATTCTAAACAAACCCAAGCAGGAATTAAAAAACCTATTTTTGTTGAAAATATTTATTCTGGAC